>JAHWFP010149732.1:0-15726 GCA_023313725.1 Lithobius niger
TACAAGAATGGAGGAGGTAAGGCCACTTTTTATGTATTGGGAGAGGGGGGGGGAGTGAGGGGGGGGGGGGGCTAAGAATTACGCCACCAATTTGAAACCCGTACGCTACAAAAAAATGTCAAGAGCTTTGGGCTGTCACCGTCTGCCCCCTCTGTTTGAAGGTTAGACGGTTTGACGGAAAATCATAGTTTTGTACGGAAAAAATTCGAGTATACGTACGTGGGGGCGTATCATACATTGTCGTATTAAATTTTACGTTCTGTTACCAAAAGCTAAGCGTGAAATTTTGCACAAACGTTTCAGCAGCCGAAAATGTATGTGCTGTGTATCGTAACATTTCAAAACCTGCAGTCAGCTCATGTTTACAAATTGATGGTCGGTAAATGAAATGTTTGCGTTGACCTTGAAAGCTTGTTATTGTTTAGCATCTTGAGATTTATGTGCAATCAGTTTCTTTCCCCTTCTCATAATTTTTTTTCCCTTCTTCATGCAGGACTTGTTACGCATCCAGTTAATTAAATGGCTTAACGCCCTAAAAATGAATTATCCGCGTTGTGCTTTGTTCTCCACCACTTGTCACAAGTAGGGATGGCACAATGCAAAAAATTTGTACCCCGATAAATTTTTCTCTATTATCGCGACAATCGATAATACCTCGATAAAACAAAATTTTGAAGCTGGAATAACCATTTTAATTTGGTTAATTAAAAAAAACCCCTTGGCTGAAGCCTGCAGTGCAACCTTCACGAATGTGAATAGTGTGGCACTCGCAATTTGGCCAGTAGAAATGAAAATGTACGTGCCATTGCCCATTACTGCCTCGCCATGCATGTAGAAACAATTTAGCAGTTGTGCTCCTACTTAATGCTTAAATACTGTCTGCATTAAACTAACTCTCCAATCATCTAAAGTGTCTAGCCACAGTATTGCACACTTGGTTGAAGAGCCCTTGTAATTCCACACGCTACACCGCAAACCGTTTGTTTCTAGCTATTACGGTTTCCGAGATATGACGATTTAAGCATCGGGGGTTTGCACGATAATTCGATAAATCAGAAAAAGTGCGATACGGTAACCGACAATTATTTTTATCGCGATATTATCGATTATCGTGCTACCCCTAGTCACAAGATCATCTGTGGGATAAGAACGGTTTTCGGTTCCTGGCTCCAGGCTAGTTGGCTTAATACTGCCAAAACTGCACTGATACCAACTTTACTGAGCCGATACCGATACAAATCCGTTCTAACCATTTTGCCGATACCGGAACCAATACAGATATCCAAACTTTAATCCCTAATTTTTTTAACAATAGTCTAGTTTTCTTCAAAAGCCCAATACAATTTTTTTTTACGTTAAAATTTTGACGAGCCTTGTGTCAGCCGAAGCAATCAATGCTTGTATGGTTGAACCGGCTCAATTTTGAACATTACATTCTTCTCTAAAAAAATCTGGTAAAGGGAGGTGCCAGCCCAGGGATTCGATCCGGGACCTCCGATCATCGTCGGGGCCGAAAGATTGTCCAGAATTAGCCAGAATACATCCCATAGCCACTGAAGGAGCATGGTAGCCTCTCTCGCTACCCTGGCCGGCAGTCCTGGCTGGGACTTTGCCAAGGTCCCCTCACCAGGGATTCGACCAGATCCGCAAACCTCCAGCAACCAGGTCGAGCTCTCTCACCGCTCAGCCACGATGACCACCAAACACCAAATACCAAATTTTATAATAGCAACTAACTGTTAAAAGATGGCTAGGAAGATACTCTGTGATTTCCTGAGCAAAACTCCGCAAACCACATGTCGTAATCTCGAACAGTTCCCGAGTTACAGATACTTCAGCAAAAGTTGCCGATACCGACCTATACCACAAATATGGGCGATTGATCAATGATCAGATCCAGTAACGGTAACGATGCAGCCTTCTAAGATGTTTCAACTTTCCGGTACGCGTGAGAAATGATGTGGAGCCAGGAAGCAAGACACGCAATTTCTATCTCAGTCGGCCTTGGCTTAAGAAGCAAAACTCCTTTCTCGTTTCCAAGGTCGTTTAAACGCTACTTCTTGCGAATCAACACGTGTTTGAGCTAAGCATTCTCAACTGGTATGTAAACCTACACAGTGCAATTTTTAACTTTTGGCGCAAAAGTAAAAAAAAAAAAAAAAAAAAAAAAAGTCGATCGTTCTATAACTCGCCGCACGGGGTCGCGAATTATCCAGTTAAATCCTTCATCCAGAGTCATTCTTTACAACGCTCCTGTCTGATTTAAAGGGACACCCTGCCTGCCTTATAACAGCCACGCGGAGATCGCCATCCGCGTATTTACCAGCGTCAAGGTCGGCTGGGGTGGTAGCTGCGTTCCTCGCAGAGAGAAATGTAACTGCTGTCTCGGTTGGCTTTGGGAATAGTTACACGAAACAGCATCGAGTTAAAGATTGTGTCGTCACAAACCGGAATGATTCTCGTATTTCAACATCACAATTTATAATTTTCTAGGCTAGGTGTCTTATAATTTTGCTTCGGCGATGTATTGGAATAATTACTTTTAATTTTTACCGCCTTAGTTTTTTAGATTTTTGATCTCGTGGTATAATTATTAGAAAATTAGTACATGCACACACAGAGATGAAACGTCATGATTATTGTAAGCGCATCATATACGTGTAGGATACGGTAAATAAAGTCAACAATAATTCAATAGAAAATCTCCTAGACGCCACATTTTAAAACGGATTTTTACCAAGGGATTGACTAACGGTAAGGAAATAGACCTTTGGGGCCGTACTTGATGTGGACGATCGAGAAACATGGCGCTGGGAGGAATATCCCTTTAATACGGTCTGATGTTACTCACTAGTATACCCTGAACTCACAGTAAGAATGCTTTGGAGGGAGCTTAACGAGGATTAACATGTCTGCCTATCTCTTAACAGACTTGCGTAAGCGGGACTTTCTGGATCCGAGTGGCAGTTGGGTCACTGATTTTCTTTCTTTGTCAGATTAATGTTTCTCGTGTTATCACAATGGCAGTGTTTAATGCGGACTGTGTCGTTAATTTTGTCGTTTGTTGTTTAATCACACACCATTCAGTTTGTGCTAATTTTTACCAGTGATAGGCGGGAGTCAGTTCCGGACTTGGAAATAACTGATTCAATTCCACGTTTGTGGACTTGGTGGAATTAAGTCAACGTTGGAAAATTCAGATAATGAATTGAGGGAATTAGTTTTACTAGTGTTCAATTGTGCCTTACTTGATTTGGTCTTGACTTGGGTTGAGTAGTGGCCGAACAAAACTTCAATTATAAAAGGACCTGGTGGGAATTGAATTGATGGTCAGGGCATGCGCTGTTCATGTTGACTTGACTTCCGTTTAGTGTTTCGTTGGAATGGTATTATTTAGATTTGATTTGATGCTGATTTGAGTTTAACTGCTTTGTGTTGACCTGACCTGTTTCAACCCGAATTGCTGGTGTAATTACACTCAATTCAAGCCGATTCCTAAACAATCTAATTCAATTATGCCGTATTTCAGCCCCAAATTCACCAAAATCGTCTAAATTATTGGCAGTTTCCTAAATTTTGGTAAATTTACCCGAAATTATTTACCCGGACACAGGTTGAATTGGATGGGGTTGAACTGAATTGGTCAAAACATTTCAGGTTATCGACGGGGAATTTTCTGGAGTGAAGATTTCATCAACATGAAGTCAACAACTTGGCATTGATCTGTCCGAATGAGAATTAAGACGCAATTGATTGGAATGAATTTGAAATGGAAAACATACGGCAGTGAACTGAATTGAATCGAAATACATGGTTGGAACTGAAGTTGGTTCATCAAATTGAATTGGAATTGATCCGAATGAAATAATTGGCACTGAATGGAGTAGTGGACTCGACTTTCCCGGTCGCTTGATGTGTAGGCAATTGACCAACCGTTATCAAGTCTCCTTAACAAGAATTTCCAGGGGTTTCGTTTTAACGACTTCATTGTTTAAAAAGACTGAAGAGCCTACCACCACTGACATAACGCCTTTCACAATATTCGCGCCTCCGTAATTATTCGTTTTTCAGTGTATGGATGGATGCATTCAGAATTCGTCCAAGTGGCTGCGTTGCTGAGCGTTCTCGAATTCACTCCAGACACTGACAAGGCACTCAAGCCTTACGATGGCATGCATGTTAAAACAGAATTCCCTAATATCTAAAAAAACTGGCTTCTTGAGCTTCTTAGTGTGGCTGCGGGTAAAACTGACTGTGGAGAGTGCAAAAAGAAAGTGTCATCGGGCAACTCAATTAATCTTTTTACGTTCTTACTTAGTAGGAAGATCTAGGTGTGAAAGTCGGCCTTCGTAGGGAGATACTTTAGATGCTTGCACCGACGAGTGACCATTCTTTGAGCTTTCTCGAATATTTCTTTGTCACTTTCGTAGTGTGGGGTACATGCCTGAGTATAATTAATATGCAGCGTGAGTCAAAAGATCGACACTGTGGATTTCCAGCCACATGATTTGGTAGTCATCAAACAACCATCGATCGTTGGTCACCATGGAGGGGGCCACGTTTTGAGATCATCCAGGGGCGCCCCCTTAAATAAATTTTTCCACTTTTGGGTCCTTTAGGAATAGGGCATTGGTCCCAATCTGAGAATGTGCGGGCAGTCAGTTCATGGTGAATGCAGAAAACAGCATGTAAATCGGTCAACCATAGCACGAGCTATGACCAAAACACGTTAGTACAATTGTTGGCTTTACTGCATAAAATTATATCCTGGGCAGTTATGTCAAGTGTTTTGATTGCATGCAATAATTAATTACAGTAGGGCATAGCAAACGTAATGAAATTGGTAAGGGTTCGGCAAGTACAGGCTTGTGCAGATATTTGTAGTAAACGAACTGGTGCTCGACCTTGAACCGCATGTCGAGGTTCGAACACATGTTTCAACATGTGAATCAGTAATCAGGAAAGAATTCCTTTTATGGACACTTAGGGCACTGCGAGTTGAGATCAAGCAGGCTTACCCCTCCCTCTCCACCCGGCTACCCTTAAATAAGGTTTCCACTTCCGGTTCTTTCAAGGTCGAATACCAGTGTGCTACATGTGCTACAAACATGTGCACAAGCATGTACTAGCCGAACCCTTATCAGTTTCGTTACTATTTCAATTCCTTAGTGTAATCATTACATGCAATTAACCAATTCACACAACTGCTCATATTATTGTACGCAATAGAGCCAACATTTGTACTAATTTGTTTTGGTCATAGCTCGTGCTATTGCGGACTGATTCACATGCTGTTTTCTGCATTCACCATGAATTGAGTCCCCGCTCATATCTCAAATTGGGACCAATGCCTTATACCTAAAGGAATCAGAATTGGAAAATTTATTTAAGGGGGGGGGGGGGGGCACCGCAGGATGATCTAAAAACGTGGATCCCTCCGTGGTGACCAACGATTGATGGTTGTTTGATGACTACTAAGTCATGTGGCTAGCAAACCCACAGGGTCGATCCTTCCGACTGTCCCTGTATATCTTTTGACGAATAAAGGTTAAAGTGACACTATCACCGATTGAAAGTAGGCAGAATCTGGCAACATGTAGAGCATCGAGAACGATCTAGCACTTGCTTGCACCAAGCGAAGGAATGTGCAATGTCATTTCTTTTCACGAAACAAACAAGCCACGAGCCTTCTTAATTATTGAATGAAAATTTGGTACGTCCTCGTGCATCCGGGAGCAAGCTGTACAGGTTAACAATATAATTGCCGCCAGATGGCGCCAGGGTGTTTGCGAACGGTATTCAATCGGTGATAATGCCACTTTAAATGTGATTTTCGTGTGAGGTCAGCATTCCAGTTGGTGAAAGCAGCCACATTTTGCAGGCTTCTTTATGCACATTCTCAGTTTGTAAGTGAAATTTCAACTCGTTCAATACTGATTCCAAGGTCTTGATTAATAGTTGTAATGAATTACAACTATTAAGCCTTAAAACGTCGAATGAATAGGGCCATAATAACGCACCGCACACTTTAATTACTCAAATAAATACAGCTGTAAACCTATTTACGTTGCCTTTAATTATTCGTTGTGTGATGAATACTTCTGCATTTTAGTCTAAAGAATTTTTTTTCAAGTTTGAGTGGGTGACCTCTTGTACAACCTCATTTCTAATTTTGTAAAAATTGAGGGGTCGTATCCAATACGCCGTACATAGAGAAATTCCATTACAGGCGTAATCCGTACAACTGCAACGTTAATGCACGTCCGTCCGTGTGCGCACTGATGAAATGTGCATACGTGGCCGCTTTGACAATTTTTTTTTTTTTTTTTTAGAAATTTTGACGAGCCTTAAGTCAGCAGAAGCAATTAATGCTTGTATGTCTGAACCGGCTCAATTTTAAACATTACCAGATTTTTAGAGATGAATTTAACAGGCTGGGTTTGGTATTTTACCGTCGCACTTTGCAATTTTTTAGATAAGTATTTTACAATTTTGATTCGGCGATCTGTTGGCATAAATGCTTTCCAATTTTACTGCATTTTATTTCATAAACTCCGATCGCAAGCCAATTATTTGTAAACGATCGTAATTTAGAAGTGGGTAGATAAGACGACTAACGCCCTCTCTGATCTGGTTTTACTAATGTTTTAAGCCTCAATAAGGCCAACTGAGATTGCAGAGGGGAACTCAGCTTCAGTCTCAATCGGCCTTGAACCTAAAGCGAATGAAAAGGCGACTTAGTGCTTTTATTTTATACATTCTCCTTCACTCTAAATTCTGCACGACAGGAAACTGTGATACACCTGCTTTAAAATTAAAAACGTAACTGTAGCAACTTATTTAGGATTACAAATCGACTCACAATGGACCTACAAAAGGCAGATCGATAAAATAGCACAAAATTTACGAAAACTTATGCCTAGTCTCTATCACATCAGACACCTTCTTGACATAAAAAGCAAAAAAATTATCTATTATTCTTGGGTTGAAATAGTTTTTCAGAATTACAAAGAAATCTCTAAGTTGTTTAATTTTGAGAATTTTTGTTTTCCTGTATGTTTGTTTAGATTTTTAATTTCCATATTCGTTAAAAAGTATTTTTATGATTCGGTTTTGCAGTTTTTGCAGTCTATTTATGTGGCAGTTAGCAGCAAATCCATATATTTCAATATCATATGTAAAGCTCGATTAGCCCAGATAAAGCTTCGGTCTGATTTTTTTTTTTAATATAGTGTATATACATATAAATATAAGTATACTAGCATCGTACCCGGCTTCGCCCGGGGATTTGTTTGACCCGTGGTTGTTTCCCAGTATTTGCTCGGTGCTGCCTGATCGTTCACTGCAATAGTATATTTTGCTTTGTGTAACACGTCCCCTTTCCGTCAATAAAATAGTGGCTCTAATATAAGCACTGCCCCCACGCACGGGCATTCCCCGTTTAGGCCCTTCCCCACTCCCAGTAGCGTGCTAAAAATAACTGTCCTTCGTACATGACGTCATTTAACACATGCCTTTGCGATGACAGCGCAGAGCAAATTGTTAGTCGAGGCAACAATGTGCCAATTTCAACTTCTTTTCAGGGCAACAACGTCCTAGTTTCAACGTCAAGCCAAAGAATTGACACACTTGCACGTTTTCATAGTTCCCCTTCCGGGGGTCGTCGTTGCGGTCGCTTCATTTCTGCTACGAGACTTTGGTTTATAATGTAAGATAATTATATATACATATACATGTGGAATGTGCATTTAGTGATTATTATTTTTTTTTGTACTCAAACTGTTACGTTGTGTTTATTTTTATTTCTGATGCCTACTATGGATTTATGTTCAAAATAGTACTTGTCAACAAATAATGTGTTAAATATTACCTCCATTTTATTCGTTATCATGTGCCTTTCTATTGTACCTGACTTAAACGACACGCACAAGTTCACCATGAACTTCGAGCCGTCGTGATAAACTACTAACTATTAGGCGTCTAAAAAGGAGAGTTCTTACTGGGTACTTTTTTAATTATTATTTTTTCAATTGTAAATCCATTCTTTCACTATCAAAGCATGCCCATAGTTCCTGTTTACGTTCAGTATTTTTAGTCGTGTGTCAGAAATTAGCACAGTAGAAGGTTGAATAACGTGAACCAGACTGGCCTATAACGTGCACCACACTCTAAAAACACCTACCACACTACGAAACATACTTAATGCGTACATGTTGGGGTGGTCTACGGACATTTGGACGACGGACTTTTTGGCGACATATACTTTGGCGACGGACTTTAGGCGATGGACACTTGGGGACGGACTTATTGTTAATGATGAGTCATATTGCCGAGTGATGAGTTTTAACTGATGAGGTTAATGAGTTATTTCCGTGTTGTTGCCATTATTATGGATTAGGTTATTATGGATTAGGTTGCGTCAACCGCCATGGCCCGAATTTCTCCAGGCATGGTATGAAGAAGTTCGAAGGCAACACGAACATTTAAAACTTTCCGCTTAACATTCCCTCCAAATGATCAGTTACCGCGTGTAATTTGTGAAACACCACCACGAATTAATTCTGCCAAATATCTAACATCTTTGTCAAACTGTATACACAACTTTGAACAGCACTGACAGCAACTATGAACATATGGAATTTTTTCTTCTTGGTTGGTGCTCTAATCTCATCCTGTGGCAGATCTACGATTCTGTGGGTACGAACATAGCTCAAAACCAAATTTCGTCGAGCGCACGTTACCTGAAGAACCTACAGACTCAGAACTGCCGGAAATTGATTGCCGGAAAATACCAAATTCGAAATTCCGTAAGTACACACGACTTCCGATTTCTTAAAAGGGACATACCTCCCAGCGCCATTTTTCTCCATCCTCCACATTAAGTACGGCCCCAAAGGCCTATTTACTTACCGCTAGTCTTTCCCTTGCTAAACATCCGTTTTAAAATGTGGCGTCTAGGAGATTTTCTGTTGAATATAGGGGAATTTATTTACGTTACGATCCTTTACGCGCCTACAACGACCTTGAAGTTTTATCTGTGTGTGCGCAGTACTAATTTTAATCGTTTGCTAGTAATTACCACGAGATCAAAAGTCTAAAAGACTAATGCATTAACAATTAAAATTAATTATTCCAATAGATCGCCGAAGCAAAATTATAAGACACTAGTCTAGAAAATTATAAATTGTGATTTTAAAATACAAGAATCATTCCGGTTATTGACGACACAATTAATGCGTTCACGCTGGCTTGTCTATTAGCGCAATGCCAACTGAGACAGTAGCTGCATTCTTCGCTGCGAGGAACGAAGCTATTGTCTCAGTTGACCTTGTCTATGGTAAATGCGCGGATGCCATTGGCGCCTGGCTGTTATAAGGCAGGTGGAAGGTTATAAGGAAGGCCGGATGTTGCTTTAAGTAAATCTGGCAGTGTGCACGATGCACGATGCACGTGCGTCAACACCACGACACAAAAGGCTACGTGCACGAGCGCACGTACATGAGTGTTGAGCGCACAAACCAGTTTTGTATGATCGAGTGCATGCTAAGTACCACTGCTAAGTACACGATGCACTTGATGCACGTCAACACGTCCTACCATACCTCATATTTAACGTAAAGATAACCCTTCTGACCCAATACAAACGAGAAGTTTATGAAATTGATAACAAGCGGCTACAGCGACAGCCTAGTCGCTCCGGTCTTCTGTATAGTTCCTCCACTTCCAATGGTGAGGCGCACACCTCTATCACGCACTACAACAGCTGTCTCTATTATACTAATCTAAAAGCAGTAACCATGACAACTGCCGGTTAAAATTGTGTTAGCTTTTAGGCCTATTTTACATTTCAGGCATAATTGTAAGCTTTTAGGCCTAATTTTAACCAGAAGTTTTAATTTCGTAAGTAGCAGCTAACAGAGATTGGATTGTATAGCAAGCATATTCATTTTTTCAACACGGTGCGCCTTCGGGCACACAGTTACAGTGTTACAACATCACACGCAAAGTAGCCTATATAGATCAGTGGTAGTAGGGAAGTGACGAGAGAGACACTGTTGATGAAACCAACAGCGACTCGTAGCAACTTGACGTTGCCGTGGTAACATGATTTTGGGCCCATTTTTCATTTTTCGGCCTAGTTTTTTTTAATGCAGTTTTAATTTCGTAAGTAGCAAATAGGCCTAATGGAGAATTTGGTTCGACGGTAAGCCTATTCATTCATGCAACAATGCGACGAGACTATTTTAAATGAAGCTAAAATCCTTTTGTTTTTATTGCGTGTTATCTTAGGATTTCAATTCGACGATCAAACGCTATTATTTAATTTAGTTACATCGAAGAAGTCTATTAGCTAATAAGGAAGTAACGATGTTTTAATTTTCCATGTTATTTAACTAACTTCTCGCACTGAATCTAACGTTGTAAACAATGGTCGTCAATATCAGGCACCGCTACGAAGTTGAAAAAAGCGGCGGACGGACGGACAGAGTCGTTGCAACAGTCTTCTCAGCCGGTACGGCTGTACAGAAGACTAAATACAGAAGACTAAAAACCAATAAACGAGGATTTATTTTATATTGTGACAAGTTTGAGGTTGTAGGACGGAAACCCAAATAGGCTCAGGTAATGGATTCGGGAACGGGTATTGGTTTACATCAGTATTTATTTAGGTTTGAAGTTATTTCATTGAACTTAAAACTAACTTTGAACAGACAGATAACATTTTGAAGTGATACAATGCACTACAGCGTGCCAACAATTTCAAAATTGCTCTTATGTTAAGAAGCTTGTCTAGTGTTGTATGATCGATTTTGACGCTTGTGGTGAACCATCCCACTTACTTCTCACCGCAAGAGATTTAATCCTTTGTGGGCAGGCTGCTCTAAACTAATGGCCGAATCAGCTTTACCTTCCACGTCTACAAGCGTCGTACTGTCAGGTTTGCTCCTCCGCGCCGTCTGTTGACAGACGGTTTCTTCAAGTGCTCGTCAGTTTGGAAACTTGCCGCTTGGTGTGAAGATGGAGCCACCTACTACACATCCCCTGCGCCTTATTTTAGTCGCTGTTTTTTGGCGTTCTTGATTCGGCTTTGACATTAAGAAGCGTTGGTTCAGGGCAAGAAGTATTTCCCAACAATCCTTCACCGCATTCTCGCAACTTGTTGAGCAGTTCGTTGCGATTCGAATGCAGGGGGCAAAGGCGCCGTTGCCATGGTAACAACACTATACGGATAGCTACAACATCTACGACATCGTCTGGTTAAAAGCATGCAATTGCATAATCCATGACAACCAGTAATTCTGTGAACACTAGACCACGCTCACTCCAACTTCTCAAGAATAAAATTTAGCTCCTTTTGCCGTAACTGCCAACAACGCCATTTTGGACGCCATTTTAGACTAATTTTTTGAATTTGTATCAGTTGGTGTCAACTCGTGTATCTGCGTCGTAGTTTAAAGAATACGCTTACCAAACTTCATTTGAATCGCTTTATAGGCTATGACAGACTACAGCTTGCAGCACACTACTCCGTTCCGTTCCGTTTCGTCCGGTTACTACGACTGACGGCAACGGATGGTCCAGCGCACATTGCTTCCGTCGCTAACCGCGCCAGTGGGATCCGCTGATCTTTTAAATTTGATCTCGCCCAAATTGGCAATGCAGAAGGATGTTTAGTGACCTAAAGTAGGAAATTAAATATAAAGTCATAGGATATTAAGTATTAATTCTTAACGCTCGGGCATGATACATTTAAGTCCAGATGGTATCTGAAATAGGTCCGAATCTGTATTTAGTATGGGAAAGGCGTTGTGCGCAGGCGCATGACGGACGACGACGGCCGTCGACTGACGGCAGATGCGTACACTTCTCCGATGCGATCATTTTTTGACTGAAAGGATTCTGCCTCGACAATCCCGTCCGTCAGCCGACGGGTCGTCACGGAACGGGACGGAGCAGTATACGCGGCTCCTCTAATTTATAGCCCTTCAATCCAAACAAAAATTTGCCGGCCTGCGATGTGACGAGACGGAACGGAGTAGTGTGCTACAAGCTCAACTCTAAACTGTGAACTACAAAATCTACGTATACCGGACTTGATATCCTTCAGAACGTGTCTATACGCTTTTAAGCAGGCGAGCAATAATATTGGTCATCGTTTGGCTGTCCTCATCTCTTCTGCCCATTCTCACCCCACTGGACACGTGGTCAACTTCATTATGAATTCCATCACACTAAGATAAGTAAACGGTCATTGAAAGGCAAAATTACTCCAATATGGAATCAGATGTTTACAAATATTAAATCTGCCCACCACTCTCACTATTTATGGAAAGAATTTTTTGCACACACCTTGCAAAATGTCTCCACAGTTATTCCGAAAGGAGTCATCAAAATTTAACTATATTATAAAAAACTGTCTACTATTGGCAAACAATTTTTTTGTTTTTTTTCATAGCTTTTCTCTTTCTGTCGATGCTTTTCGTCCTGTTCGTCCCCATCTTGTCCGTCTTCCTTGTCATGTTTCGTTTTTTCCTGTTTGTTGTTGTCATGTGTTGTGTTTGTTATGTCTTTTCAGTGTTTTGCTTCAAACGGTGCTGATTTTTTGACTAATTTTTGTTGTCATTTTAGTTGATGTCCGTTGCGTAAAAAGGACTGCGGTCTTTTTAACGACACCTGCTGTACTCTCGTATGTTAACACACTACCCAATAAAAGCCATTTCTGAATCTGATTCTGACCTGTTGTTTTAGACGCCATTTTGGGCAGCCATTTTGAATTTTCACAAAAAGTGATTGGGACCTTTTTGATGAG
The DNA here is from genome assembly GCA_023313725.1 of Lithobius niger. Lineage (NCBI taxonomy): Eukaryota > Metazoa > Arthropoda > Chilopoda > Lithobiomorpha > Lithobiidae > Lithobius > Lithobius niger. Next base: position 12,812 of record JAHWFP010149732.1, read on the forward strand.
TGCGTTATTTTGAATATTCCTCACGAGTTTGTTTGTGTTTAACCTGATGTGACTATTTAAAGGTACATTCCGCCTGCTTTGTAACAGCCACGCGCAGAAAGCCAACCGCGCATGTTACCATCGCACTGTTTCGCGAGACTCGGCGTAGTAATACAAGACCAACTAAGATAGAAGCTGCGTTCCTTGCAGTGAGGGACGTAGCTACTATCTTAGTTGGCCTTAGACCTAGTAGACGAAACAGCCCGAACGCAAAAAACTTTGTCGTCGCAATCGGGAAAGAATTTCGTATTTTGACATCTCACTTTATAATTATTTAGGTTAGTATCTTATAATTTTTCTTCGGCGATCTATTGGCATAAATAATTTTAATTTTTACCGCATTAATCTTTTCGATTTTTGATCTCATGACATTATCTTAATAGGAAACGATTAAAAATGAGTACATGCACACACACACAGATGAAACGTCATGGTTATTGTAAGCATACAGAGTATCATATAATCGCAGGGATGCAGTAAGTATAGTTCCCAATACTGAACAGAAAATCTCCTATGCCACATTTAAAAAAGGATTTTTAGCAAGAGAAAGACTAACGGTAAGTAAATAGAACTTTGGGGCCGTACTTGATGTGGTGGATCGAGAAAAAAGGTTTTGGGAGGAATGTACCGTAAAAGGATGTAAGCCAAAAACAGTTTTTTGACACCATTCTGATCGGCCATTTTGAATTGTTAGCAACAGGTTTAAAATCAAGTACATAAATCGTACATACAGCCTTATTCCAAAAAATATTCTTCATTCGAATCGTTTCACGTGTTGGCTATAAGGGCGCGTTTATGCAACGACTCGCCTTTGCATTCTCGTTGTTAGAATTTAATCGCGATGACAAAGGCGTCGTTGCCATGGTAACAACTCTACCTGGATTAGTTAAATCCGACATCGTAGTAAATACTTGCAGTCGAAACAATTGCAGACGAAACAATACACATTCGCAGACAATACAATACATTACAATACTTGCAGACGAAACAATTTTCCCAGTCGGTGTTGAACTCACATTACTGACTGTTTTCGTTGTGAGCCGGCAGAGCTAAAATAGCCGCCATAGAAACGCGAGTCGTTCGGTAAGTGCGCTCTAACTGCCATAAACTGTTTTCTGGACGCACTTTCGGGTCACTTTTGGGTTGAGTGGGATCTATATTCTGGAATGTGTTATTCTGCGTATTCCAAACCACTTTCCGTTCAGTCTGGTAAATGACTTACAAAAGCTAAAAACCTTTTCTTTGACGCCATTTTGGTTCGCCATATTGGATCTTTAGCAACAGGTAAAAAGATCAATTGCATACGTCATTCAGCCGTTTTTTAAAGAATATTCCTACAAATAAAGAACACATCACAAGATAAAAGGGTAAAGGAAGTAGACAGTGTGCATTAAAGACTGGCCTTGTGAGTATACAAGACACACTATTCTGAGAAAAAAAAAGAAAAAAAAGAAGTCAACTAGGACTCGAGCCCAACCCAGGACTTCCTTCATACTATAAGCCAGTGCTTTTACCACTGTGCTACCAGGGCAAACCCTGGCTACAGAGCTTGGAGGCAAAGAAGTAAGTTGCTTTCCCTGCTTGTGTACGTTTGTGGCCTCTAGTTCAACACGGAGAAAAGTTGAACAGCTACTAAGCTCGGCTGGAGGCTTTAGCCAAAGCATGCTCCAGTAGCGAAGTGGTTAGAGCGCCTGGCATAGTAAGCGGGAAGTCCTGGGTTCGGGTTCCAGTCAGGGAAGTTGTATTTTCTTCCTTTCTCAGATTGTATAGACCAGTCTCACAAGACCAGTCTTTAATCCAGTCTTTTTGCTTCTTTATTCCCACCAAATTTCATTCGAATCGGTTCATTCGTTGGGCCGCAACTGCGGAACAAACATACGGTCACGTACCAACAGGACAAAATACCAAGTTGTCGAACTGAAACGGACCTCGTTCGTTTCGCGCACTCGGCCAATAAAATTAAGGATTCCTCCTGTGTAATATTCCCAGTCACTTGTGAAATCTCATATTTGATTGTTTCCTTAACAATCAGTAGAGCCAAATCCAATATCGTGTGAAAATTTCAAGATATTTTTAGCTTTTCAGCAGTGAGGGCGCATTTACGCCAGGATCTCACAGGCGCGTAATCTCGATCATGGCTGGAAAGTCGCTGGGCGCATCTCGCTCTTAGGGCGCGTTTATGCATTTCCCAACATGGCGCTGGTTTCACCTTTGCTAGCTCGCGATGCAACGAGTCAATAACAGAGTTTAAAAGCAATCGGGAAAATTGTTTGGTCAGGAGGAATTTCTTATCTGATTGTCACTGATAATAAGACTGCAAGCATTTACTCAAACGATGTCGGGTTTAGTTAATCCAGGTAGCGTTGTCGCCATGGCAACGTTACCTCGGCCACCGTGAGTACATTCTCGCAGCTAGACGCTAGAAAACATCTGAAATTCCAACATGGCGGCGGTTTCAGCTACCGGTTCGTAACGAAAACGGTGAATAATACGAGTTCAGAAACGACTGGGAAAATTGTTTCTTCAGGAGGAATTCTTTGCCTTATTCTTTGCCTTTGCCGGATTACACGACTGCAAGCATTTACTAAAGCGATGTCAGATTTTGGTAATCCAGGTATAATGTTGTTACCATGGAAACGACACCTTTGCCAACGTGATTAAATTCAAGCTGCAAGAGTGCAAAGGCGAGTAGTAAGCGCAAACGTGTCCTGACGGGGCATGTTGCCTTCGGGTTTCCTGTACCTATAGTAACCGCAGCACCGATGCAGATGGAGATCGTCTCCTCAGGGCTCGAGACCCGACGTATCATGCACGAGGCATGACGTCATAGTTTTATGACAACAAGAAAACTGCAGCAGAAAATGGGGAACTTTTAG
>JAHWFP010149732.1:16126-73051 GCA_023313725.1 Lithobius niger
GTTTTATGACAACAAGAAAACTGCAGCAGAAAATGGGGAACTTTTAGATCTGCCTGCCAGCATTCGGGGGTTTATTTTCCCATTCGACAGACCCATAATGGTCGCCATGTTGGATGTTGAACTCTCGCTGTGAGATGCTGTGTTTTCCGCCGTCGATTGACTACTGCTAAAAGTTGTTTTTTGTACGAGAATAGGCCTAGTTTGGAAACGGCATGAAATAACGACAATGTTGTAGCAATGTTTACAATGATTATTTTTGTAGTACTTTCTTCATTATCCTTTTTGTTATTTACAATACATTTAATTATTTATGTACTGCTGCATTCCGTTAGTAGAAACTGGAAGTTCACCTTAAATAAATAGCGATAGACTAGCAAATAGCTTTCGGCGAGAGAAGTCTTGTCGCATAAATGCACCCTGACTATAAGTTACGAATTCCTCCTTGAGTAACAATTTCTCATTAGCGGGCAATTTTACCCGCGATTTTTACCCTCGGACATTTTCTTCCCTTCAAAAACGGCAGTGAACATATTCCCCACATAGCACAGGCATATCCCAGGTAATTTCTAGGCCCCTTCCCCCGGACACTTTTTTCCCCGTCAAATTATTCGTTCCCTGATACCACTACCACAAAATTGAAACTCTTTGGTTTTTTTTCTTCCATTTCGGGGAAAATGAAGATACGCCAATTATAACTTTTAAGTACAACGTTTTAATGAAAACAAAGATAACTGCCCCCGACAGTTAATTCAGGAAATTGAGAAAGTGTATGAGAAAAATGTCCAGGGGAACTAAATTGAGTGTATTTTCCTGGTTAAGGGTGCTTGTAGTTTTGAGGTAGGGGAAATATCAAGGGCTAGTATGTCCGAATCCCAATTTTCACAGTCAGTTCTGAACTTTCATAGTAGCATTACCTTACCAATCGGCAGAGCCCAAAATTACCGCCATGTTGAAATTTCAGGGTGTTTCTAGCTTCCAGCAGCGAGAATGTGTTGCGAAATAGTTGATGAACAACGAATCCCATGGCTTTACGAGCCAAAACGAACACCATGTTCAAAGTTCAGGGTATTTCTAGCTTCAAGTTGCGAGAATGTGTTGCGAGGTAGTTGATGTACTACAACGAATGCATGGCTTTACGAGCCAAAGCCAACGCCAAGTTAAAATTTCAGAGTTATTTCCTGCTTCCAGCAGCGAGAACGTGCTGCTAGGTATGTGCATAAACGCGTCCTTAGGCTGAACAACGAATGCACAATTGCTCATGGTTTTACGATAAAACATTTATGGAATAAATGAATGTTTTATTGGGGCCGCGACCCGTTGCCATGCGCCCACAGCAAACAATACAACAACCGAACAACCGCAAGTACAACTATTACATCAAAGCCCAATGTAACATAACCAGTCCACGTGTTGAAGCACTTAAATGACATCCTTAGTGGCTAGCATCAACAAAACAACGACGTCATCTACATATGACCAGCCGTATGACCAGCCGTTAGATGTACGAATACACATACACGGTCGCCAACTGGGAAGGGCGAACAAATGGAATTTCGGCCCGTTTTAACTCGACCTGTTGGCATTGCCTGTACCATGCAACAATACCTACGATAAAACAGCATTGTTGGATGGTCTACATTTTACATTTTCTGAGGGAAAAAGGACATTCGAGGAGATGCAGCAAAGCCTCGGATCTCTCAATCATGTTCACCTCACCGCAGTTTAAAAACAGTGCTAATAACCCGTTTCACCAGTCTCTTTCACAAATCGAAAATTTCCGATAACCAATGATTTGGTGCACTGTTGGTTCGACAGGTTAACGACAAATTCTATGTAAAAAAGTGTAGGAAATAAATAACAAATGGATTCGCGTGATCCGTTTCCTAAATCTTTATCAGTTTGTTTCCAAATATGTACTATCTAATCTGCAGCGCCCCTTAAAGAAACGAATCTATATCTTACTCACCGAACCGGAAAAGGTCCTACGTATGTTTGTTATTTTTGGGTCCTCATTACAAGATCTAATGTAAACTAAACAAAAGTCAACTCTTAATGGCGGTAATAAGTGGTTAAGGGATAAATTACTGAAAGGTCGGTGACTGAAAATGGGAGAAGTCACTGCCTGTTGGGGTAGTGGGAAAGGCTACCAAGATTCTTCGTCAGCTAGGGGATCTATTCTGTACTATTCTCGACAATTTAGGACTTCTCCCAAGTTAGGACTTCTCCTTACTACTTTCTGCTTATAAAACGTCTATTATGGTTCAAAACTCGTTTTAAGACTCTAAAGTAATTTAAACGTTAAAAAATATTCCGTGTTAGTCTGAAATTTTGACTGGGTGTTAATGTTACCCAATTCGGTTTAATGAGGAAAAGTAACTTATGGCGCTTATGCAGCCACAGTTACTGCTGGCTCCCGTATTAACGCGAAAACTTTTATGCCTTATGTCGCACCATAGTTTAATGTTTTTTTTTTAACCGAATTTGGTATGCAGGCCCTATAGGTCTTGTTAAAATACTCTTGCAAAAAATTATTAAAATCTTTTGGTTCAGACCCAATAAATCTGGAACGCTGCTGGAATTGGGAAACTCGTGTTTGTCTCGTTGTTTGTTTATTGTTCATACATTTTTTTAATTCGTGTTCTTTTCCTGTATTCATTTTAACCTTACCTTAACCGGTTCGTTTTTATTTATAATAATTTGTCCAGAAATTACGAATAATTAAAATAAGTGGTCTCTCTTTTAACTAGTCTGAAAGATCATAACTTAAACATAAATAAAATGAGCACCCAAAAACTGAACAGACAGAGGCACATGAGCGCAAAATATTTTGGCCAAATAATTGGCTCAAGATTTTTTTATTGTTCGAAGCTATTGTAGAAAAAACAAACTCAAACCGTAATTTCATGAAGAAAAATATTCTTCGGTGTGACAAACCCATTGTTGTCATAACGACGCATTGAAAAATTGCTGGCATGCAGTGCCTATTAGGGTTCGTGTTGCGCTCTAACTTCCAGAAATCACAGTGAGCAGCCCTCAGTTTTGCTTAGGTTTGGCGTATTAGTACAACTCTTTCATTGTCGGACCATTGTTGCAGCATTGGATTTATGTATAGGTTATTACCCGCTTTCCGAGTACTGAGACTAACAATGTTGAGCTCAGTACGAGGAAAGCGGATATTTAGAACATTTTGCCGGCCCCAGCCGGGCCGACTAAAAATGGTTTCTTTGTGCCTAAAACATACTTAACCTGATAATTTAGCATTACATTCCTCGAATTTGATGTTCCCCTGGAGGTTTCTTCTGGTGTGCAGCCGCCTGCTTGCATGCCACCTACCGCGCATGTGCGTGGTAGTCCTCCCTTATAAAAGCGACAGAGCGCACGCTATCGGCATTCATTTTACTCCCAATTTGTCAGGCGGTGACTCGAGAGGGGAGGCAGGGCGGGAGTTAGGTTAAGTATGTTTTAGGCACAAAGAAACCATTTTTAGCCGGCCCGGCTGGGGGCCGGCAAAATGTTCTTTCTTTGTTGCCAAAACATCTTAACCTGATAATTTAGCATTATCAGTAGACCTCGTCACGTTCGGTGGCGGGCACCTTCCTGACGGGCGCCCCGGGGTGCAAGCAGGCGTTCCCCCAAAAACTTTTTATATGGAAGAGAAAAAATTTTGCACTTTATTCAAAACAGATGGTAACAGGAGGTTGGTCTCTTTCGTAGGATTTGGTGGCCCTGAAAAGGACCGTTGTTTGGGACTTGCATCCTTCTGGATGGCTTGCTTCTGTGTTCTGAGTGCTTAATGGGGGGTTGACCACAGTTATGGCTGCGACGATCGGTCCCAGCCGGTGTAGTCCTGATTCTTCTCTAGACATATCCCTTAGGTAGTGGGAGGTGAAGGTTGTTTGGTGGCGCCAGGATGCTGCTGCTAGGATTTCTTCTATTGGGATGGCATTGTGGTGGGCCCATGATGTGGAGACAGCTCTCAGTTCGTGCGCCATCACTCTCATGCTCTGATTCGGAGTTTTTTCGTAGGCTGTTTCAATTGTTTTCTTAATCCATTTTGATACCATAGCTGCTGATGTTTCACCGGATTGGGGATCAACTGGGAGGAAGAGTTGGTTCCTTCCTCGGCAGATGTCTTCATGACGTGTCCGAGCTAGGTAGAAGCGTAAGGCTCTGACTGGACATAGAAGGCGTTCAGGTTCGTTTCCGACTAGGGTGGATAGAGCTGGAAAGGTGATTGGTTTCGGTGGTTCCGACGGTTTCTGTGTTTTGGCTCTGAATGTTGATCTTGGGTATAGCGTGACAGAGGAGAAGTTGGGGCCAAAGATGCAGTATGCAGGATCTGCTGATAGGGCTTGGATTTCCGAACAGCGAAGGCTGGCAGCTAAATTGACGAGAAAGACCGTCTTGCGGGTCATGAGATGAAGGGAGGTGTCTTGTAGGGGCTCATATGGTTCACCCATTAGGGACTGGAGGACGAGTGAAAGATCCCAGTCTGTTATTGATCTTCTGGTAGTAGGTCTTTCATTTTCGTATGAACGCAAAAGGGCCGAAATTCGGTAGTCATCAAGTAAGTTGGTGTTATTGGTAGCTTTGAAGACGGTGTTTAGAGCTGAGCGGTATACAAGTATTGTAGAGCCTTTGAGTTTCTCGATGTTGAACAGGTCTGTAAAGAAGTTTAGGAGGGTGGAAAGAGGTGGGTTGATAGGATTAGCTTGTTTTGTGATACACCAACGAATCCATTTAGACCAGTGGCTGTCATACATCCGGTTAGTGGAATCTCTGGTTGCCTTTGAGGCGATGCGTTCGGACTCTTCTTGATGAATTCCAGCCTTTTTGAGGAGTTTGATGATAGTAGCCGCCCGTGTAGGTTGAGGTTGGGTACGTTCGGGTGTAGCTTTGTTCCTTTCTGCTGGGGCAGAAGATCTGTTTGAGGAGGTAGACTTATTGGAGTGTCGACTAGAAGTTCTAGAAGGAGTGGGAACCATGCTGCTGATGGCCAGAGGGGGGCTATGAGCAGGAACAAGCTCTAGGTTTCTTGGATTCTTAGAAGAACTTGAGGGAGTAGTTTAAAGGGGGGGAAGAGGTAGGCGAACAGGTTGTGCCATGGAAACGTCAAGGCGTCTACTGCGACTGCTGTTTCGTCCGGACTCGGGCTTATATAGAGGGGAAGTCTGGCATTGTGCCTCGTGCCAAACAGGTCTATCATTGGAGTGCCCCAGATGGTGAAGAGAGATTCGCAGATGGATTTCTTGAGGCACCATTCGCCCGTCGGAGGTTTCTGGCGTGACAGGGAGTCGGCAATCACATTCCTGTTGCCTGGAATGTGGAGAGGAAGGAGTGTGATGTTGTGTGGTATGCAGAGGTTGAAGATTTCCGATGTCAGAAGGTGGAGAGATCTGGATTTCGTTCCTCCTTCTTTCCTTATGTAGGCAAGGGCAGACATGTTGTCGGACTGGACTTGTATTGTCTTGTTCTTGATTTTGGGAAGAAAGTGCTGTAGAGCGAGTAAGATTGCTCGAAGCTCGAGGGAGTTGATGTGATCCGTGCAAGTTGACGGCCAAAGGCCTGATGTTTCTTGTGTGCCAAGGTGAGCACCCCAGCCGGTTCTCGAAGCGTCCGTGAAGAGGAGCAAGGTGGGCACCCCAGCCGGTTCTCGAAGCGTCCGTGAAGAGGAGCAGCTCGGGATGTGGTTCGTGGAGAGGTTGCGTCTTCGTGAGGTTGGTGACATCTGACCACCACAGGAGGGAGTCTAGAGGAAAGTCGTGACTGAACGGGACTTGCTTGTCCGGGAGGTCTTGATTGATTGCCTGGTTGTCTATGCGGTGGTGGTGGAGTGGTCTTACCATCCACCAGCAGTAGGGGACGAGGTTTGCCATTGCATCCATCTTCCCGATGAGAGAGTTTAGTTACCGAGGAGAAAAGCTTGTTTTCGACCGAAAGTGACGGATGTGGAGAAGGAGGTCTTCTGTCCATTCCAGGAAGGAAGCAATCCTTGATGAGTGGAGGTCGAAAGAGGCTCCTAGGAAGGTGAAGATTTGTGCTGGTGTTAGGCGGGATTTTGAGTAGTTTATTCCGAAGCCCAGATGGTTTAGCAGGGAAATGGTCTTGTCCTTGTTCCGTACCAATGTGAGAGGATCCGGGTTGTTGAGGGCCCAGTCGTCCACGTAGGCGTTGGCTTGAATTTCGTTTTGGTGTAGATAAGCCAAAATTGGTTTGAGAACCAATGTGAAAATTCTGGGGGCTGCATTCAGGCCGAACGGAAGACAACGGAATTTGTAGACCTTTTGGTTGTAGATGAACCGAAAGAGGTGCGTGATTGCCGGATGGAGTGGGACATGGAGATAAGCGTCTTCCAGGTCGATCGAGATTGTCCAGTCGTTTTGTTTGAACGAAAGACGGATGGATTCGAGAGTTTCCATTTTGAAGTGGTCGTTTGAGATGTATTTGTTGAGAGGTTTCATGTTGAATATCAAGCGGGAGCCTCCTGACTTCTTTGGACGGGTGAAGATAGAGCTGTAGAAGCCCGGGCCTGGCTTGTAGCATTCCCTTATCGCATCCTTCTGCAGGAGTTCGGAGACTTCGAACGAAAGTTGTGGTGTTGGCGGTGGGGAGAATTCCCAAGGCGGTGATGGAAGGAGCGGTGGTTTTGACAGAAAATCCGGACGAAAGCCGTGTTTGATGATGGAAAGGCCTTCTGGGTTCTTTGTTAATTGTAGCCAAGCTGGGAGAAAAAGTCGTAATCTTGCACCGACTGGAAGACAGGATGGGTGAGAGGCGTCATTGTTGGCTCTTGCGAAAGTTGGTTCTGCCCGCAGGTGATGAGTGGCGGCTACGTCGGTCAGGAGCGGCGGCTCGCTTCTGGTTGCGTTGTCCGGAACGGGAGCGAGGCAGGTCGGTCTGAAAGAACTGAGGGTTTTTCGGACGAAAGTCATTTTGACGTGGGGACTGTGAGGGAGCCGGCGTTTTGTTCCAGTTGTCCGGGGGAGGACGAGGGTTGGGCTGTTTATTCTTCGAACCCGGACGAGAGGTAGAAGAGAATTGTTTATACGACTTGGTTTTTTTAGCGATGTCGAGGTGAGGAGCGAGAGTTGGGAAGAGGCCCCGAAAAAGCGTGTCCGACTCGTGGAGGGGCTGGTTGCGGAGCCGGGTGCATCATGGAGACGTTAAGGTTATTTGTGGATGAAAGAGGAATGTCCCGGAGGAGCAGAGTGTTGTTGAAAAGGGCTCTCGTAGCCCAGTTGATGGAGTGGTACGTGGCGAAGCTTGCCTTCTGGAAGAGCTGCATTACAAGGGACGAAAGATTGCGTATTTCTTCGGGGCTTGCGTCCGAGGATAATTTTTCGCATAGGGCATTTACCGCAGTGTTGAGGACGTCGGCTTGGGAAGCAGCACGTAGACTTAGCCGGAGACATTTGTCATTTTCGTACAGGACGAAAGTAGGGATGTCAGCTTTCTTCGGGATGGAAAGAGCGGTGCCGAAATCCATTTTCACTTCACTGCATAGGAATTCGCATTCCGGGTAGGTTGCAAAGTTGTTCGGGTTCGTGGCGCCGTCGCCCAATGGACGAAAGAAGCTGTTTTCACGGCCTGGGCAAGGTGGAGGAGGTTCCTTGTCGAGGACGAGAGGATCACTCTTGCCGAGTAGAGAGCCTTCATTGCGGAGGAGGCAGGTAAGCAGCGTGGTAGACTGCCCGAGAAGGTTGCAGGTTTGTTGTCTTTGTCTCTAAGGGCAAAGCCGAAGCCAGTTTTCAGCCCACGGTTGACGGCAGGAGAATTGGTCAACTGCGAGGGCTTGAAGAGAAAGCAGTCGGGAATGGTTTCTTCGACCGTCTTGAGAAGCGCAGCTAGCGGGAAAACTTGATCCTCGGCGGCGTCGTCTGGGAAGTGGATCTTCTTGCAGGACGAGGGAGGGATAGCAGGATGCGGAGCTATGGTAGTCACCGAGAGAACGGCAGAAGGAGGAGCTTGCGAACGAGAGGGAGAAGATGACTTGTGTCTCTTCGGATTGCCGGGGGGCGGCGTCGAGCCGCGCTTGTCCGAGTCGCGGCTGGAAGCGGTAATAATCCAAGCTTGCGTGCGGGCGTGTCGGGCAGTCGACGTGCAGAAGGGAGGCGGCATGGGATTGTCTTGCATCACACGGACCGTTTCCTGGACGATGTGCCGGACTTCGCTGCGGGAGACACTTCGACCAATCCGGGAGGAGTTGGACGATAAACCCAAGGGAGAGTTGCGGGCTGGGGAGTGTGAAGGCGTAGCTCGCTGGAGGGATTTCTTGGCTTCACGGTAGACGTCCTTCGCCCGTAGAAAATCTTGTCGTAGAGCCGAAAGATCCATGGGTTCGGCCGGCAGGGTGCGCTGGTCGGGTTGCAAGGGAGAGTCCGAGAAGGCGTTGATGCTTGCGAGAGGAGCTTCGGTGAAGGAGGCGGCAGGGATCGGGCCAACGGCGGCGAGGTCGAGATCCAGCGGTTGCCGAGGGAGAAGCCGGTTGCTTGCGGACGAAGGAGAGCATGAGAGGGAGCGGCGAGCGAAGCGGGAGCTTCGGAAGCAGTGGCCATCATCGGGTAGAATCCAATTTTCCGTGCGAAAGATGGGGGAACAGCGGCCTGAGGTGGCGTGGAGACACCTCTGGAGGAAATGAATGCCGATATCGTGCGCGCTGTCGCTTTTATAAGGGAGGACTACCACGCGCATGCGCGGTAGGGGGCATGCAAGCAGGCGGCTGCGCACCGGAAGAAACCTCCAGGGGAACATCACATTCGAGGAATGTAATGCTAAATTATCAGGTTAAGATGTTTTGGCAACAAAGAAACCTATTTATCACCCAGTCGCGTAACAATTGAAAAACGCATTCACCTCCATTGTTATTGCAACATCGTCCTTGTTGGCTAAAGGGGAAAATTGGCATTAGCATTCGTTTTTTTTTTTTTTGTGTAAACATTGTTGCACGCACAGTCGCTTTCTGAGCAAAAGAACGTCAACACGATTCGTTCTTTGTTGTGCGCGTGTCGATCTTTGTCGATCTCAGTACTCCAGGCCTGGGATGTAAATCTCTGTATTCCGGGCCCTGGGATGAAGGTATCAAGCTTGTTGCATTGTTACGAGCATTGTTGTAAAGTACTGAGATCGTCGAACCTGGGTGATAACACTAGTAAGAACCACGGCTAGGCGTGGGTTTCTTACTTACGTGAGTAAGAAAACGAAGGCGTGGGTGTCTTACCTACGTAAGTAAGAAAACGAAGGTCTTTGGTTCTTACTTAAGTAGTAAAAATGCAATCGCTGCCCATATTTACGTATCTCAAATCGTTTCTAAAGTGTTATTGAACTATTTCACACTCTAAATTAACAGCTATTAATTTTTAAAATAAGATAAAAGAATTCTAGACATAGCAAACGAAGGTGTGGGGTTCTTAATTACGTAAGTAAAAAACGAAGATCTTTGGTTCTTAATAACGTAAGTAAATCTAGCCTACCACCGCTATCAATGTTTGTGTATCAATATTTACGTGTCAATGTGTCCAAAATAGTACATTTATTGCAGCTGAAGAAAGACCCAAACGAAATAGTTAAAATTGATTAAAATAATCAAATAAGGCATTTATTGCAGTTATTGAGTTTCAAAAACGGAGTTAGAGCAAAGAACATTCCCACTAACAGTGGCTCGTTATGCTATCAAAATAATGGCTCGTTTAATAACAATGCAAATCGTTGTTGTGCAAATACGTTCGAGGATGGTTCGTGGATGGTTCAAGGATGGTGTCTGCGGCCTTGCAGTGCTGGAATCACCGGTTCTCGTCAGATCCCCGAAGTTAAGCAGCATTGGGCTGGATTGATACTTGGGTGGGTGACCGCCTGGGAATATGGCTGTTGCAGACATAGGGCCTTAGGGCTTCGGGCAGATGACCAGGAGTGGTTAACGCTCGTTAAACCCTTTAAACCCTTTTTCGAGGATGGTTCGGCAACAGTACAAATGTGTTAGATGATGGCGTTCGGCAACAATACGGTAGGACTTTTTCTTTATTGCCCTCTTGGCTTCGCCACTCGGGTAAACAGCGAAAGTCTTACCTTATTGTTGCCGAACCAGTGGTGTAACTTAGTCAGCGAGAGCCCTGGTGCAAGAAATTGTAGCGAGGCCCCCTTCCCCTCCCCCAAGCGCCACCACGTAAGAAAATATGTGTGTGTGTGTGTATATATATATATATACGTCCCCCCCCCCCTCATTAAGTTGCCGTTCGGTCGGTAGATGGCATCGTATGTTCGCGCTGCTGGACGTTGCGTTCTGGGCGCAGCTACTATCTCAGCGGGCCTTGGCTGCTATTCTTGTAACTTGCCGTTCCGTCGGTAGATGGCATCGTATGTCCTGCTGGCTGCGCTGCAGATGACTGCTTCGTATGTCCTGCTTGCTGCTGGCTGCCTTGCGGATTTTGTGTAATTATATATATAGATATATATAATGTGGAAAATTGGAAATTAGCCATTAGCGAAAATCATACACAAGAAATAACGTAGTTCAGTAAGCCACGTTTATGCACTTACGTTTCGTCGGAGTGGCATGACCCGTATTCGAACCGGCTACCCAGTTCACCCCCAGATCACTTGCATAGCTCCTTAATCGCTATGGCCACATCCTCCACTGGCATAAAGATAACTCACTGAATCCGCTATTAAGGTCACAACCATGACCTGGACTCCATTCGACTGAAATCTGCTCGGCCATAAGCAATGGAGAGGGAAGATAAATCATACACTCATATTTCTAGTGCATAATTTTCGCTGATGGCTAATTTCCAATTTTCCTTAATATTATTTACAGCGATTTGTGTCTATTTATATATAATGTGTGTGTGTGTGTTTGGGTGTGTGTCTCTCCAGCAAAACTAAAACTATTAATATCTCCGTTTCTATTCAATATATTTCGACCAAATTTGGTAAGATAATAGATAGGTATGGAAGGTACATTTACTCCAAAAATTATGCAAGAATAAAAGTAGGGATTCACACGTAAATTTTTGCTTTATTTAGTTTTTTTTTTATATTTTTATTTGTGTGCGGGCCCCCCCTCTACTGTCCTTCAGCGTGGGCCTCCCTGCAGCTGCACCCTTTGCACCCCGCACGTTACGCCACTGTGCCAAACGCCATCGTCTAATACTAGGAGCATTGTTAAAATGTTACAATGCTACAATATATATACTTTATTACTCAAGCGCTACGGACCTCAACGTCATGGACTCGCTGTACTTAACTACTAACTTACTCTAACATCCAGTACACCACTAACCAACACGCCTGCATGGGACGTTAATCCTATTTATAGGCCTATTTCCTTTTTTTTTTAGCCCTATTTCAATTTCAGTATTCAGCTCCCAATTTCGCTCGTATTTAATCCGTTAACACTGTCTCGGACCCGTCATTTTTGACGGGTTGTCAGCTATAGTATGTTGATAATACGGCTAAAAAGGTTCTCGCACTCAGCCTGTAAAGCCGCCCGCGCACTGAGTGACTTGGCCGCGCGGCCTGGTCGCTGCAGCCAATGAGAATGCTTACCGTTTATGTAAAACCACGCACTAATCATTTTCATTGGCTGCAGCAACCTGGCCGCGCGGCCAAGTCGCTCAGTGCACGTGCGGCCTAAACGGACAAAAACTAGGCCTAACTAATACTAATTAATTTGAAAAGAATTTGATAAAAGTGCAAAATAATTAGCATTCTTATAGTGTCATTGTCAGGTCATAGGCTTCGTGCGAAAACATTAGCCATATTATGTACGAAAGCTCTAGGGCTATTACTACTAATGGACACCGTTGAACTAATTTTTGTTGCTGTGGGCCATACAATTGTCTATGACTGAAGGCACTATTTGAAGCCCATTGTTTTTTAAGTAACATGGCTCCTTTTTGGTTTTTCCTCTTGAATTGCTCCAGCTAAATTATCCCTCTGCGGTGTGGGATACATAATCCGGTTTGGGTTCGGCTTCCTAAAAGTGAAAACAAAACAACAATGGCTCATTTACTATCCTTCCCTGGCCCACTTCTCCGCATTACAGTGTTATACAAAGCAATAAACCCGCAATAACGATCGCGCCTGCAGTGATTGTTACTCGAACTGAGAGTTGAGTTTATTCAGGGTGGCGTTCGAAAGCTCACGATGAAATTCCCTGATTTTTTCCAGATTTTCCAGATCAATACTAACGCTTTTCTCGGTTTTTTTTTGGTCGAAGGAAGGTGTAGTACATATACTGACAAAATTGCTTTCACATTTCACTAAAATCGTAATAACTATATCGCATTGCCTTGCTAAATCGAAAAATGCGCTGCCCTAACTGGTATTGGTGAAGAGCAAGAAAAGGCCACAATCTGAACAAAACTAAAAACTCACTTAACACGCGTATACGTCCCACATTACTTAAGCCCAAGGTGTTTCTGCTTTATCAGAAGTGAAACAAAAAGGAAATTAAGTTTTGACTGAAATAAAGTGAAGGTTTTAGAAGTAAAAATCAAATCCGAATTATCTATTCTTTATAGGTGAAAGATTTTCCGGAAACTGTTAAATTCCCTGATTTTCCGTAAATATTTTTCAAATTCCCTGATTATTTTCTGATTTTTTCAGACATGATAAATTCCCTGAATATTCCCGATTTTCCAGGTAGTAGAACGCCACCCTGTGATTTACGGAGAATTGTAACCGTCATTTGCTGTTTTTTTCTTCGGATTTACTTTTAGGGAGCCGAACCCGAACCGGGTTATCTGCCCCACTATACATACAGCAAGCTGGAGAAATCCAAGACGCAAACCCAGGATCTTTGACATGCTACAGTCGACATGAGCAAGAAGCACCACAGGGCTCTTGTGGTCCCGAAAATGCCAGGGGGTGAGCGTCACTCAACCAACTTTGAAACAAATTAACTCGGCCTGAAAGCCCGCATCTACGAAATAAATACGTCAGTGTCATCGGATTTGGAAAGCATTTTAAATCTTTTTTTTAAGTAGTCTGGTGATTGCTTTTCCTGTACTGCTACCAACGCTTCTATAAAGCTTGTAGTACACTACTCCGTTCCGTCATGTAACTTCGCAGGCCGTCAAATTTCTGTTTGGATTAAAAGCATGTAAATTAGAGGAGCGGCGTGTACTGCACCGTCCTGTTCCGTGACGACCCGTCGGCTGACGGACGGCATTGTCGAGGCAGAATCCTATCAGTGAAAAACTGATCGCATCGGAGAAGTGTACGCACCTGCCGTCAGTCGACGGCCGTCGTCGTCACGCACCTGCGCACGATGCCTTTCCACTACTAAATGAAGATGCAAACCTATTTCAGTTGCGTTCTATACTAAGAGGCGCCTTTTCACCGCTTCAACTCCTAGATGCAGCACCGCAGAATCTTCGAGCAATATAAAGAAAATAGCGGGAAAATAAAAAATAAAAAAGGAACAACACTTCGCTGCAGCGCCGCGAATTTTTATAACGAAAACTAGATCACGTGACCCACATCAGCCTATTGGATGACGGAAAATCTGGAACGTGGATGCTGTGTTTAGAATACGGGCAACGCTATTCAAATGGTGTACTGGCGCCTTTAAATGTCATCATGGCCGAGCGTAGAGAATTAATAATACCTAATTTACAACGACTTTCTATTTAATTACCTAATTACGGTCACTACAAGTCCATTTTCATTTGCATTGCCAATTTGGGAGCGATCAAATTTAAAAGTTCGGCCGAAGCCGACTGAAACCGGTTAGCGACGGAAGCAGTGTGCGCTGGACCATCCCTTGCCGTCACTCGTCGGAACGGGTAGGAACGGAACGGAGTAGTGAGCTGCAAGCTTAAAGCTTGTGGCACACTGCTTCCGACGACGAAGAGAGCCTCCAGGGCCATCGTAGTTAGTGACTGACTGCAACGGATGGCCCAGCACACATTGCTTCCGTCGCTAACTACGGTGGCCCTGGAGCCACTCTTCGTCGTCGGAACGGAACGGAACGGAACGGAGCAGCTTAAAGGGACACCCGGCCTGCCTTATAACCTTCCGCCTGCTTTATTCCAGCTCGCGCTGATCGCCTTCCATGCATATAGAACACCAAAGGTCATCTGAGATAGTAGCTGCATTGAAGAACGTAGCTACTGTCTCATTTGGCATTGTGCCTAATAGACGAACCATTAATCGTGTCGTCACAAACCTGAATGATTCTCGTACTTTAACATCACAATTTGTAATTTTCTAGGCTAGTGTCTTAGAATTTTGCTTCGGCGATCTATTGGAATAATTACTTTTAATTTTTACCGCATTAGTTTTTTAGATTTTTGATCTCATGGTAATTATTAGCAAATTAGTACATGCACACACAGAGATGAAACGTCATGATTATTGTGAGCGCGCAATGCATGATATACTGCGGGACGCAGTAAATAAAGTTAACAATTATTTATCAGAAAATTTACTAGATGCCACTTTTTAATGCAGATTTTTACCAAGGGATTGACTAACGGTAAGGAAATAAGACCTTTGGGGCCATACTTGATGTGGAGGACCGAGAAAAATGGCGCCTGGAGGAATGTCCTTTTAACGCTTCTAAGCTTGCCTTACCGTGCACGCCACAGGTGCTAGCAAGTATAGGGCAGTGACACGACGTAG
The DNA here is from genome assembly GCA_023313725.1 of Lithobius niger. Taxonomy (NCBI): domain Eukaryota; kingdom Metazoa; phylum Arthropoda; class Chilopoda; order Lithobiomorpha; family Lithobiidae; genus Lithobius; species Lithobius niger. Next base: position 30,749 of record JAHWFP010149732.1, read on the forward strand.
TATTATTGTATATAACTCTATGGGTGGAGCCTGTTACTGGGTTAGCTGAAAGGTGCACTGGTGGGGGAAAAGAAGAGCGTCATACTGAAGCCAATGCTATTAAACTGCATTTCTTAGGCCTAAAGCGCGCGATTTTTGTCGATTTGTTGGTAGTTGCTGACATTTTTAAGCAAGTGGAATCTTTATTTTCGAGTTACAACCTAAGCAGCCTAAGGAATTGGAGAAACAACGGTTTTTTAAGCTTACGAAATCCTCTCTCAAAGCACTGGCTTGACTAGAAGTGCCGTTGTTTAAAGGGATATACCTCCCAGAGCCATTTTTCTCGATCCTCCACATCGAATACGGCCCCAAAGGTCTATTTCCTTACCGTTAGTCATTCCCTTGCTAAAAATCCTTTTTCAAATGTGGCGTTTAGGAGATTTTCTGTTGAATATAATGGAACTTTATTTACTAACGACCCGTCAATAAATCATCCATTGCGCGCGTACAATAATCATGACGTTTCATCTCTGTGTGTACTTCTACTAATTTTCTAGTAATTACCATGAGATCTAACATCTAATTGACTAATGCGGTAAAAATTAAAATTAATTATTCCAATAGATCGCCGAAGCAAAATTATAAGACACTAGTCTAGAAAATTATAAATTGGGATTTTAAACTACGAGAATCATTCCGGTTTTTGACGACACAATCAATGGGTTCACGCTGGCTGGACTATTAGGCGCAATGCCAACTGAGACAATAGCTATGTTTTTCGCTGCGAGGAACGAAGCTACCGTCTCAGTTGACCTTAGCTGTGGTAAACACGTGGATGTGACGTCACGTGGGTGTCGTGAGGCAGGCGGAATGTTATAAGGCAGGGGGTATGTTGCTTTAAACCACCATTTCAATCTAGTGCCCCTTGCAGGTATCTCTCTTGTAGCAATATGACGTCACTTGACGCTGCTCTATAGTAGGCAGGTTGCGATTAGCCTGCATTGGTGTAGCTAGAAATGGTAAAGCGTATTAGCGCTCCTCTCGCACAAGTGTTGCTATGCTATCACTTTTCAGTTTAGGCTCGGTCATTTTAGCCTAATGTCGAGCAGGGAAGCCAACCAGCTTGCCACTGACTTGACGATTGCTAAGATCATTTACTACAGTTTTGCTGTGCAACCCGCCTGACGAAAAAAGCTAGCGAAGTTGGGAGAGAGAGGTCTAGACTGATTGGGGATGTTAGGGTCAGAACTTTAGGTTTGGGACTGAAAGAAAGGAGCCTACTTTGGGCCTAACAAGGGAAGCTACCCTAACTAAGGGTTCCGTAAAAACAGGCCTACTAAAGGCTTAGTAGCCAGAAATTCTCCTAGCCAGAAGCGCCTAGCAGGGGTCGAGGAGGACCAGCCGGGTGGCTGGCCCGAAGGCTTTCTGATTTTTCATGGTCGGGCCGCTGCTTTTATGCGGTTTGGTTACCCCTGACAACCGCGAAGTAGCAAGGGTATTATGGGAGATGGAATTTTCTCGAAGGTTCCAGAGGCAGGAACCGGAAATGAAATAACAAGGCATTGATAATTTAACCTATGACAGATTAAACAGAAAAAGACTTAATTGGCCATTAACTCCAGTAAACATTGACAACATACAAGATTTGCAACACCGCCTGCATGCACGATAGGTACAATTAGCAGAAAATAACGGAGTTTTGTTATTTCTCCCTTTAAGAGCTATGCCAAATGATTTTTCCCGGAATTTAACTTTCGACTTTGAACTTTGAATTATTTCATATGACGTAAGACACAATTTCTTACAAAAAAAAAAATCGAATCATTTTTAAGCTGAGTAAACCTCCCATCCTCATCCCTCCAGCATTTACAATAAATAAATCCACGCTTACCCACTTATACGAGCACCGACCGCCATAGGCTCACCAAATAAACTAACAAAACAAAAAACAAAAAAAAAAAGACGCTTCGGACAGCGTCGTTGCTGCTTATGGCGAGAAACACTTTTTTCAAAGAACCTTCTTTTTATTTTCATATTTATATATATATTTTACATTTCACGATATAATTGACGAAGTCGTGAAGTTCGGTTCTTTAAACGGGGAGTCAGAATAAAAAAAAAACGAAATAAAACATTTTTTAAAAGTTTTCTTTATGTGAATTGCTGAAACGACTGAATGCTTGCTTTTTATCAAAGCGAAACTTTAACCAAACACGGTCGCGGTTGAGGGAGGAGAATTTAAAACGAAATTTAGGTAATGAAAAAAAAAACTACTTAAAAATCCCCCGTCAGTAGGTCATTGTGCCTGAAAGAAGGGCCGCAACATTTCCACTTTATCAACCTTGAATATCGGCCCTTGAAGTCAGACTGACACACTAAATAATTAAAAGGCAGAGGATAAGAATGACGGGAGGGAAAAAACGTCGGCGATAGACCTCAGGCGGTTTGTCTGACTGAAGAACGTGACTGACGTCTGAATTTTTTTTTCATTTTTCGGCTTAAAGGAGACGTTCGCATACGAAATAAGGGAGGGTTTAACAAATAAAAATGTTTTTAGTAGCTCGATTTGCTTAGTCCCGCGCCATTGATAAAATATGTTGGGGGGAGGGAATGGTGCGGCGGAAAGTTCGAACAGGGTTTCTGGAAAAAAATTGGGGCGTACTGGCACTGGCCCCCTCTGCCAAGCCCAGAGTATTTTTTTCAGGAAATGTAACTGGAGGTCCACTTTCACATAAGGGCACCATTATGTTAATGGCTCAACTATTAATATAATAAAAAAATCAAACTGTGTAAGTGGGGTTTTGTACTGAGGTGATAACACTAGTCATTTAGCCAATTGTGTGTATGTAGAAACCAATAACAGGTAGGAGGTCTGGGGGAACGCTGTGAGCTCCCCCAGCAGGGTCCGAAACTGACGCATTTTTGATATTTTCCAGCATTTTCTGGCTTTGTAAAGTGCCGTTGAAAACATTTTTACAAAATCATTTTGCTGACTGCATTATATGTACGCATAAAAAACTTTGTAATGTTAAGTCTTTCAGTTTTTCACACTACATACCTATTTTTTTATAAATAAAATATGTCTTCAGGATAGTCAAGGTTTTTTTCAGCTATACGCAAAACGTGCCAATTTAGGCCGAAATCGAATAAGCCTTCAAAACCAAAAAAATAAAACCTCAGCGTGCCCTTTTACAAAAGTTGCCCCTGCCCTCTCGGTGGTCTGTGCATGCTACTGGATTTTACCTACCGTGAAGATTCGATGGGAACTGGATTGAAATCTGAATTCATTATCCATATCTCCAAAATTTGTAGTTAGCAAAAAAAAAACATTCTCATGAAAGTATAAATGTATTAAACTTGACATTTTATTTCCTTTTTAGGGTGGACCTCCAGTGGGTCCAATTGAGTTTAACTGGAGGTCCACTTTAGGCGGCTGCAGGTCCATTTGGACCTACAGTTAGTATGTAAAAAAAATGCCCTGGAAGCCTACGCAGGTTACTAATGTCTCTGCTAATGATCTGCTCCGTCCTGCTTCGAATGCAAGACGTACCGCAACTACAGCTAGAGTTCGCGCCGGCTTTGAAGACGTCAGATGCGTATCTATTTTACTTTTTAGTGTATGGTTTAAGAGTTTTAGGATTACTAGCCGCTGCATCGAACATTGTTTTTCTTGGCACAGCATCACCTCCTGAGGGCCAGCGTACTGTACACCCACCTGTGAAACGGGGTTAAAAGTACGGTTCCAGGTGCAATGCGTGCTTTATGAAGAGTCCCCACCTGGAGACCCCGAGTAAAGCAACCAAGTACAGCCTGGTGGTCGACATCCTCGTCTCCAAACCAAGCGAATGCCTGTTCGAATCTCACGATCGACTTAAATTAAAAAATAAAAAAAAATAAAAAATGTCCCTTGGGTCTCGGGAGGCTAATGTATGCCAACCGGAGAAGTCGAGTGGTTCATTACACCGTAAGGGCGCGTTTATATGCAACGGCTCGCCTTTGCATTCTCGCAGCTAGAAGCTAGAAATCATATGAAATTCCAACATGGCGGCGGTTTTAGCTCTGTCGACTCGCAATGAAAACCCTGAATAATGCGAGTTCAGAAGCGACTGTGAAAATTTCGTCAGGAGGAATTCTTTGTCTTATTGTCACGGATTATAAGACTTAAAGTATTTACTCAAACGACATCGGATTTAGCTAATCCAGATAGCGTTCTTACCATGGAAACGACACCATTGCCACCGCAATTAAATTCTAGCTGCGAGAATGCAAAGGCGAGTCGTTGCGTAAAAGCGGCCTAAGGGCACGTTTACGCAACCACTCGCTTTTGCATTCTCGCAGCTAGCTAGAAATCACCTCAAATTCCAACATGGCGACGGTTTTATGTCTGCCGCCTCGCAACGAAAACAGCAAATAACGTGAGTTCAGAAGCGTTTGGGAAAATTGTTTCGTCATGAGGAATTCTTTATAATAATAGCACGGATTATAAGACTGCAAGTATTTACTCAAACGATGTCGGATTTAGCTAATCCATTTAGCGTTGTTACCATGGCAATGTCACCTTTGTCATCGAGATTGAGTTCTAGCTGCGAGAATGCAAAGGCGAGTCGCCGCGTGAACGCGCCCTAACGCCGAAACGCTAATTTCTTCTGATTTTAGTAAAGTGGTAATAATAATATAATAATTGTAAAGTGTGAAGGCTGAAGTGAAGTGAAGGCTGAAGTGAAGTGTGAAGGCTGCTGGAAATCGGTTGTCAACAAGTTCTCTGTGCTCCAGGACGGTGTTGCAGATTTCACTGATAAATCTATTTTATCGCTCGACAAATTCCATCCTGTTGATCCAACTGATTCCATGACAGCATTGCGAAGCAATATTAGTGGCATTAAAGCCAAGCTTTCACAGCTTAGCTGCATCTTCTCTGCTAAGCTGGAAAGCTTTGAGAAAGTGTTAATTTTTGCTCAAATCAAGCAGATGAACAGTCTGCTAATTTAAAAGATTTGATTACTGAAGTTAGATCCTCCGGCAAGAAAACGCCCAGCTAAAAGATGAAAATAGCCAACTATCTAGCCAAGCCCTATTCACTCGCTCCGAAATCTAGCCACGGTGCGTGGTGCGCCATCTGGCCACAAACTGTTGTTTCCAACTGCCGCACAAATCCAAGATGGTGGCGACGTGTCGCTTCACGGCCACAGAGCAGTAAAACACGAAACAGTTCGTATAAATTATCTTCTTTACCATTAGAATTGCATTTTTATTTTTGTCCACGCGTGTCCCGCTAAAATTTACGCGATTTCTAAAACTGAAATTGTAATAAAGGTAGCCGCTAGTTGAGTTTCGCTTGCTTCGTAGCTCGCTTTCCATAGTCGAAACCGAAACTGCATATAACGACGCCGCAGTAATGACGCTAAAGCTTTAGTCTGTCACTTCCGCTGTTGTCGGCAGTTGGCGCTCTCGTGACACATTTGAGAAACTTTAAAATTCTGGCCAAATGTTGTGTCGCGGTGCTCGCGCGGTAAGTATAGCGAGTGAGTTATCCCGTAACGAAGTGTAGTTATTAATCCTAGATCGAACCAAGTTCGACAGCAATCCAAGGACTTACTTAAATGCTCTTGATCAATACGGAAGAAGGAACAATTTAGAGATTCACGGCGAGCCACTTACTAAAGATGAATCAACTAATAACATCGTGTATGCTGTGGCTAATGCTCTCCGTGTGCCACTTGAATCAACTGACCACAGATTAGAGAACAACTGCCACGGGCGGTTGTTCTCTAATCTGTGCAACTGACATTAAAGCTTTTCACCGTCTAACGCAAATGGAAATGGGCCCCAACCAATCATCGTAAGGTTTGTCAACCGTAGGAAAAAAGAACATATAATGCAGAAACACCGAACAACCATTTTTCAAAAAAATTCTCCCGTTTATTTGAATGACAACTTAACATCGTCAAACCGGAAGTTGATGGGACAGTTGATGGTTCATGATGTGCCCTTTTTGGAGCCGATTGCTCCGGATTTCATTGAGAAGGCAGCTTTTGTTAGAGAGCTTGTTTACGGCATGTCTTCCTTCCTCGAGCACCTCGCCTCGCTCTCGCTTCCGGTCCTCTCTTCCGGTTTGCTTTGCGCCGCAGCGCCCACTGAGAGAGCGAGAGTGAAGCTTGTGTTGGGACGCGCGATGTCATCCCAACACTCTCCACGCTCTCCGAAAAAAACGTAGCGGTATCAGAATTTGACCACCAAACACATTTTTTCATTAAACACTTTCAAACAACAAAGCAAATTGAATCACTGTTTGGCACAGCAAAAGGTAAACACTTATAAACAATTCAAGTAATTAGTACTGGAGTATTAAGCATTCCCAAGTTCCGATAACAATTCTTGTTAATTAATCTGGTGCATTTTAAAATGACTGGCATGAATCCAAATTTTCCAAGGGAGAATTGAAATAATTAAACCCATTCTAAAATCCCAATCTATCTAATAGTTAACACTGATGTTTACCCTGTATTAACATTTATATATAAAAAAAAAATTCCTGATAACCTAGAACAGTAAGATTGCTGAATACATGACCAAAATGTCATATGTATTAAAAGTTAGGCCCTAGAGTATATCTTTAAACACTTAAAAAAAAAACAGTGAACAATGTGATAATTCATTGTTTTTGTTCACATGAACATTAGTATCAGTTAATGCCACACAAATTATGCCCTAGTCACACTGTGAAACAAGTTTTCCAGTCATTATTTTAAAAGCAAATGAGACGCCCAACATCATCCTGCTGTTACCAACACTTCCCCACCTTAAATTGTTACTTAAACTGCTACAGCCTATCGAGCAACGTCAAGTGACGTCATATTGCTACAAGAGAGATACTTGCAAGGGGCACTAGATTGAAATGGTGGTTTAAACAACGGCACTTCTAGTCAAGCCATTGCTTTGAGATTGGATTTCGTAGGCTTAAAAAAACGTTGTTTTCTCCAATCCCTTATGCTGCTTAGGTTGTAATTGGAAAATAAAGATTCCACTTGTTCAAAAATGTCAGCAACTGCCAACAAATCGACAAAAATCTCGCCTTGTAGGCCTAAGAAATCCAGTCTAATAGCATTGGCTTCAGTAAGACGCTCTTCTTTTCCCCCACCAGTGCACCTTGCAGCTAACCCAGTAACTGGCTCCACCATAGAGTTATATACAATAATACTACGTCGTGTCACTGCCCTATACGTGGTTATAGAGAAACATCAATGCTGTTAAAAAATAATTCCTAGTCTCCATAAACTTAGTGGCCTTAAAGTTAGGTCTGTAGTGTCCGACGTGCAAGAATGAACTAAATCATCTAAAATAAAGTACTGATCACTGCTGCTACCAAATGCAGTGCATATTCTTTACTTAAAATTAGTCGCATAGTTGTCAAATGAAACATCTACGTTGCCCATCGCCGTTATGTCGTTAGTAACACTGTTATATCCCTCTAATGATCCCAAAGAAAAACAAATAATTGTAGAATAATTCATCAAACTTCTTATCCGCCAAAACACTTGTGATTCACCGAAAAGAAAATTTCTCTAAATCTTCTGCCCTACATCCCAAATGCAAACGATGTTAAAAAAACCTTCCTATCTGCCTCATTTGACCTGTTGCGTGGTTCTACATCAACACAATAATTTGGTGTAAATGCTACTGGTAAGTTGCTCACATTATTACATTCGACATGTAAGTAAGTAAGTAAGTTTATTCACCCAACACATATTAAAAAATTACCACAAAAGCAAACACTCATTCCACAAGAGCTAATGCTCGCGTGTGGTTTGAGAGCAGCAGACAAATAAAAACAATTGAACTAGCACTTTTGCTCACAGAATCATAGGTTAGGCGCCAGAAGAACAACAACAAAACAACATTGAAATAAATAAAAAAAAGTGCATTTATAAATATATATATATACACAACAAATATATGAAAAGGGAGATAAAAGCAGAATACAAAGGGGAGTGAAATATATTAATCATTCTCAAAGAAAACACGAGTAAAGCAAAAACAAACAATTTAAAGACAATTTTTAGTTAATATAGTCAAAATATAGTCAACAATTGGTATCGTTCAAAACCTATTTCGAATTGTAACATACATTCCAACATTCCAACTTCTGAGCTTGAGTAGCCCTCAATGTTAAGAAAGCGAAAGAAACAAGCGGCTACAGCGACTACCTCGTCGCATCCGGTCTTCTGTGCAGTTCTACCACTACCAATAGTGACGCACACTTCTCTATCACGCATTGCAACAGCTTTCTCTATTATGTAATCTAAAAGCATCAGAATTGCCCGTTAAAAATGTGTTATCTTTTAAGCTTATTTTATATTTTAGGCGCAATTGTCAGCGTTTAGGCCTAATTTACAACTTTAATTTCGTAAGTAGCAACTAACGGAGATTTGGATGGTATACAGTAAGCCTATTCATTTTTGCAACACGGTATGCCTCCGGGCGCACAGTTACACTGTCACAACGTAATGCGCAACGTAGCCTATATAGATCAGTGGTAGTAGGGAAGGGACAAGAGAAACGCTGTCGAGAAAGCCAGCAGCGACTCGTAGCAACTTGACGTTGCCATGGTAACGTGATTTTAGACCTAATTTTCATTTTTTAGGCCTCATTTTTTAACGGCAGTTTTAGTTTCGTAAGTAGCAGATAGGCCTAATGGAGAATTTGGTTCGACCGTAAGCCTATTCATTCATGCAACAATGCGACAAGACTCTTTTAAAGGAAGCTAAAATGTTTTTGTTTTTACGGCTGCGTTAACACAAATCCTGAGGATTTCAATTCGACGATGAAATGTTATTATTTAGTTTAGTTACGTCGAAGAAGTCTATTAGCTATAAGGAGGTAACGATGTTTTAATTTGCCATGTTATTTAACTAACTTTTGACGCTGAATCTAATGTTGTAAACAGTGGTCGTCTCTATCTGCGAAGTTGAAAAAAAGCGACGGACGGACGGACGGACGGAGAAAATCGTTGCAAGTCGTTTGACTGATCCCGGGGTTTCAGAGAAGTCCCCCTTCCCCCCGGCATTGATTCTGAAAAACGTACCTTGCGCTATGGGCCAGTAGACCGTGCTCGTGCCGAATCACTCATCACTTGCCCCAGATAGAAAACAAGCGACATTTTGACAAAAAGGCCCTCGTCTTGGTACGAGAGAACGACAGTGAAACCTTCCTTACTCGCACGTTTACCTTTGCAACCTCAAAATGAATGATGTACACAACGATCCAAACATCTACGTAACATTTCTAAACAACAAATTTCCATTCAACCATACTCTATAGTATTACAACTTTAAATTAACCTAGCACGTGCCATGCTACAATTTTGCTCACCGTACATATTAATGCCATAACAAATCTTTAAGTTCACTCATGCGTTTCTAATAGAATTGAGTAGCCTTCTGTATTCGGAGAAGAAGATTGGCAGGTGGCGACCCTGACACGAGTTTTGTGAGAAAAGCCCCCCCTCGGACAGGACCAGAATATACTCCAACAATATCACCTTTTTCTACTTAGTTAGGCTAATAAGTTTGTTATCCAACCGTAGGCCAGTGGTCTAACCGAATTAACTCCACCCCGCTCCAGTCTGTTAGTCGACTGTAGAGCAATCAAAGAAGTGCCCGCATGCGAGAAAGAAAAATGGAGAAGATTTTGATAGCCACCTTTCCATTCCATCACGTAATACCTTCGTTTGATACTAGCTGTTGCATGATGCAGCTCAATAAAATTACCATGGTCTGGACAATGTTTCTACATATATAGAAACATTGTCCATTTGTCAATACAAATTACATCTTTCACCGCTTATTAAGTTGCATAATGAATTTTAACATCCATTATCTGTAACCAATTTTTTGTTATTTACGTCAGTTCAGTCAAATTTCCATTCACTGGTGAGACTAACCCAAACTTCTATTAGTAATTTAAAAAAAAATTATCTCTACTATTTGACCTAAACAGTTACATATTACCAGGGGTAGCATAAGTATAAGAGGACGTGTATATAATGCGCTCCTGATATTACAAACAAAAACGTCAGGTGTGCCGTAAAAAGGGGTTATATGATTGAATTTTCACTTGTTAAAATGTACACGGATAAAAATTGATCATTTTCAATTGAAATAATCAAATGAATACAATTGAGAAAATTGCATCTGTTTAAGTGCTGTTGTGCTTTACGTTTTAAATATATGATTCGTAAAGCACAACAGCACTTAAACAGATGCAATTTTCTCAATTGTACATTTGATTATTTCAATTGAAAATGATCAATTTTTATCCGTGTACATTTTAACAAGTAAAAATTCAATCATATAACCCCTTTTTTACGGCACACCTGACGTTTTTGTTTGTAATCCGTGTACCTTTTTTACGGCAATGGCGTCGCTCAACAAAGGTTTATATGCGTTTAGCTGAAACACTAATTCTTTCAAACGAAACAACGGGTTTTTAGCAAGCGTTAATCGCACCCGGTCATCTACCCGACGAAACCCTAAGGCCCTATGTCTGCAACACCCGGAATGGATTCTCAGGAGGTCACCCACCTAAGTAGGGGCCAGTGCTGCTTAACGTCGGTGATCTGACGAGAACCGGTGTTTCCAACACTGCAAGGCTGCAGACACTAATTCTTTCAAACGGTTTCAAAGGCTTTAACGAGCGTTAACCACTCCTGGTCATCTGCCCGAAGCCCTAAGGCCCTATGTCTGCAACAGCCAGATTCCTAGGTGGTCACCCACCCAAGTATCAATCCAGCCCAATGCTGCTTAACTTCGGTGATCTGACGGGGATCTAATTCTTTCATTTTACCGTTCAACAATCAACTTTTTAGCAAAGACATAACACGTGCACGAAGAATGAATGTGGAGTTAGGTGAGTGGCATTGTTCCCTAAATACAATGGTTAAAGCAATCAAAATGATCGTTTAGGTCCCCGTAACTCCGGAATGGATCGACCAATCGAAAAAGTGGTCTCTGTAAGGTTGAAGCCCAGGGAAACTTCTGGCTCAGATCATGTTTCAGATTTTAGGTAGTTGCAGTAGTTTCTGAAACCGTGTCAGCCAAGAACAACAACAACAAGAAGAAAAATTGAACAGTTTTCAAATTTACGTGTGGCTCCCAACGTTTACTCTTGCACGGAATTGCATAAAAGTTGGTGTAAAGTTGGGAATAGTTGCTATCTACTATCTGGCCAAGTTTGGTCGAAATATATTGAATAGAAACGGAGAAATTAATAGTTTTAGTTTTGCTGGAGAGAGGACTTCAATCATCGCCGTGTATGACAAACAAGAACATGTGTTACAAATGCAGGCTATGTTCTGTACATAGGCTACACCTCTACCTTAAAACAGAAATATCATAATGATGGTATTAAGTACTGAAATTTTAAACACTGCAACGTGAACATAATCAGCGGTTACACCTCGAATACTGGATCGTGAGTGTGATGTCCTTGGCATGGACACACCTAAGCCCAGCGTGGGCACCAATGGTAATAACTGACACAGACTACCAGAGTGTAGGCTACAGCTGATAAGACAGCTAGCTTCCTGTTTACTCCTCCTTAAATATTATTACAACAGGAAGTCATGTGATATAATAAATGCTGTATACATTAAGTGGGTCACCCTATTAGGTAATTAAAGGGTTATTTAGGTCAGGTTAACATTTGACATGAAATTGAAGCAGCCATTGTGGAGGCGGCCATTGATGGCGGCCATTTTTACAATGGTTAAAACCATGTAAAACAATCAAAATGATCGTTTAGGGTCCCGTAACTCCGGAATGGATCGACCAATTGAAAAAGTGGTCCCTGTTTTTGTTTTCCTTCGTTGTCCCACAGTTTTCGAGTATAGATGCACTGAGCTTTGTCTAAACACAATGTCCCCACCTTTACCTGAAGTCTTGTTGAGTTTTTTCCGGTTTTGTTGTCGCATGGTCGATCGCTCGATACTTTGAAACATTCAAAACACTCTCTGTTTTCTCGCTGATCGTCGTTGGTGCCCACCTAGGTGGTGGTTTCCCAGAATTCCTAAAAAAACTTCCGACGATGCACATGACGACACGTTAGAGCTGAGTGACTTGCTGAAATACTGCATTTTCACTTTCACTCCGCTGTTGAACATCCTGGTTGGTTTGACTCGTTTGCTCTGCTCAAGAGCTTTTGAAATGCAGCCGATGACTTGTGACGACTTCGGTTGGAAATTCGGTTTGTCTCTTTTGTTACTGCCATTGTTGGTTCTTTGGTTTTTCGTTGTTAACGATTAACGAGCAGATCTTTGCTGAACACACTGAACCGTGATGCATTGAATTTCTTTAGAAAAAACGTTGTGCATTCCCAACTGATTCGAAGTGTTCCAGACTGCCATGTTTGTATATGCTGGATTCTTCCCTGATGTGCCGTATCGATCGATTTCAATGATCACAATGGTGTGGCCATGTTTTGCTTCGATCTCATTCTTGTCAATAGAACGGATTCACAAATAAAGGAATGTCCTCTGCGTTGTGGCATTTGCTAAACACCATTAGATGTTTGCCCAGAGGTTAGTTTGTCGCTCGATCGTTCGTTTACGTCTAGTGGTTGCGCGAGCACATGGGCTGCCTGTTGCGGCCCGTTAGGCCTAACTACGCACCACGTTTCTTCCAAGTTCGTGAAAATGTCAATTTTTCCTGCTTTTTTCCAAAATTACATACCTCGTTGTCCTTTCGGGTGCCAATTTGTAGGGTTCGCGGTTCTATTGTTCATGATGTGCCCGTTTAGGGGCCGATCGCTCCGGATTTCAATGAGAAGGCAGCCTTTGTTAGAGAGCTTGTTTATTGCATGTCTTCCTTCCTCCTTCCTGCTTCCTCTAGAACCTCGCCTCGCTCTCCTTCCGGTCCTCTCTTCCGGTTTGCTTTGCGCCAAAGCGCCCACTGAGAGATTAAGAGTGAAACTCGTGTTGGGACGCGCGATGTCATCCCAACAGTCTGGCCCGAGCCAACGAAGCATGATGCCAGTTTGTGTGGGTTTTCTCGGGATAATGTTGTACATTCGTTTCAACGAAAACTCTCAAGCCATCTGCATTAGAGAAAAAGCCGACATAGACCGCTACGTGGAAGCAGCTCATCGAAAGAGACAGGCAAGCGGTCAAGGTCAAGGAAAGCCCTCTGCCAGCCCCTCTGGCCAAAACAGATCGAGGGGTCCAGCAGAGAGTGCAAGCACGAACTCAAGTGGGACTCAAAGGAAAACTTTCAATGGTGCAAAATGATAGTGCGTTCGAAGATTTGGTATTTAGAGACACATCCGTTGTAGAAAATCCTTATGACGAAAATTTAATTTTTCCACTCAGAGATGACTTAAACTCTTTAAATTTTATTCATATGAACATTTGCAGCCTTAGAGTTAACTTTGATCAGTTGTTAGTGTTTTTGGCAAACACAAAATATAAGTTTTTTGGTATTGTTTTAACTGAAATTTGAGTAAACAATGAAGAAAGTAGGCCGTTCAAGTCTTAAGCATCCAGCAGCATCGTTGAGACAACAATGCTAAAATTGACAGGTATTGTACTTTTTCCGCAAAAGAAACCATTTTTAGCCGGGTTAAAATGATCCACCCAAAACCAAAACTGGTAAGTGAAGCCGCCAAGTTTACAAAAAGGGTCGGCCTTTCAAAGTAGTGATATCATTCAACCAGGGAAAGGCCGCCAAGGTTAATCCTATTAGCCAAGTTAATCGCACCTACTAATAGTTCGAAGGTTAAATGAAAACTAGAAGATTGCTACTAGCGGTAGCAATCTTCAAGTTTTCATTTGACATCCAAAGTGTTATTCGGTGCGATTAACTTGGCTAAGAGGATTAACCTTGGCGGCCTTTCCCTGGTTGAATGATATCACTACTTTGAAAGGCCGACCCTTTTTGTAAACTTGTCGGCTTCTCGTACCAGTTTTGGTTTTGGGTGGATATCATGACTTTCATAGGCCTGTGAATGTACAAAAAATCCCACGGTGTAATTGTCACCCCTACCTTTTTTGTCTGGAGGTATTTTATTGTATGAATGTTTTCATTCATAATTTTCACATTTGCTATTGTCATTCCAAACAAATTAATAACAAGCGTAACAGTATGGTAATTGCAAGGACTTAATCAATTCCTATGGAATAAAAGATACCCTGTGTCTTATTGAACCAGTAATGAGAAATTTATTCGGGTCGTGGGGCAGATAATTCATTTTGAATTCGCGTACCGTAAAAAAAAAAACGATTTGGCTTTGGTGGGGAAAAAAAACGACCAAACCTTTGCAATAAAAGATACTCCGTCTCTTAGTGAACCACCTATTTGCAACAACAATGAATTCTGACACTTAGGTACTGAAACGATACGCGTGTAACACTTAAGCTTGTTATAATCTACTGTTGGATGACAATACAAACAATGGTTACAACAATAATTTTGCACTTATGAGCCACTTCAGGACCACGCGCTTCTAGCTGCAACCCCCATTTTAGAAAAAGGCATTTCCCCATATGACGCTTTACCTGTCTGCCGAAATTTAGATCTGGCAAATTTCCCTAATGAGCTGTACACGTGTCGTTATACCCTATGAGAATTAATATGGGAGCCTGTAGACAAGTTACTAGTTAGGCGCCCCCCCCCCCGCGCCTTTGGGTCGGGTTTTTAGCCTTCTAGGGAAAACTATTTTTGAAAGAGAAAGAAAAGTGTTTAAAGAGTACTAGTAAGACTGTTGATTACCGTAAGACTAACGTGGGTCGATGGGTGAACGGTCTTAACCCATGACCCATTTGACCAAAGAAAAGTATGTGACCCACTTGACCCACTGACCCATGGTTCAGTTCCATCTCTGCTTGGATAAGGAGGATTCTCACCAAAGTAAGGAGAACGGCCTAGAAGTGATTTGGGCCGAAAAAAATAAATCTTAAGGGCGCGTTTAGGCAGCGACTCGCCTTTGCATTCTCACTGCTAGAACTCAATCGCGATGGCAAAGATGACATTGCCATTTAGCTAAATGGATTAGCTAAACCCGACATCGTTTGAGCAAATACTTGCAGTCATATAATCCGTGCCAATAATATAAAGAATTCCTCATGACGAAACAATTTTCCCAAACGCTTCTGAACTCACGTTATTTGCTATTTTCGTTGCGAGGCGGCAGACATAAAACCGCCGCCATGTTGGAATTTGAGGTGATTTCTAACTTCTTGCTGCGAGAATGCAAAAGTGAGTGGTTGCATAAACGTGCCCTTAAATACTACACAAATTTAAACAGTGCTCTTCTACTAAACCTATTGAGCCCAGACTATACGACTTGCTGTTATACGTAGTTGAGAGCCAATTAGATTAGGTGACGTAAATGCATAACACTACACTTCAACTTTAGCAAAAGCACAATTTTTTACTCGTTTGTCTGCAAGCTGTACCAAAATTTGCTAGTTTGTATCATAATTACAAAACTTTGCTCCTTTAAATTCCTCTTACGATGACTTACTTGTCATTTTTAAATTTAACGCAAAATGGTAACTTACATTCAATGCTCTTTAGCTTTCAACCATTTAGCTCACAGTTAACACAAATTAGTTGTCTCTTTTGATAATGCTGTTTTATAGCCAGTTAATAATACTTTAATAGCTAACCCACGCTCAAATAGCGGAGCCAACATTATTTGATAAATTAGCAAATGCTTACCATAAATAAGCTAGAAATTTATACTTTCTCCAAACAACACCACTTGGTTTGCAACTCAATTAAACTCTTCAGCCGGAAATACCTTGCACACAGTAGACCCCGGTTATTGTATCCAAAGACTTCCGGCGTTGTACTTCTGCTATTCGCCATTAATTACTCCAGGAAATATCTTTTGTTACTTCGCCCTGAGGGAGGAGTGCTTTCGTCAACTACCTAAGGGCACCAAATACCTTTCGGCATTAGAAAAGCAAGGATGTCCAAACATCGGTCAGAAAAAGCCACTCGGCCGCCGAAACTCCTCTCTACCGGTCTGGAAATTCCGTCTCGTCATTCAGCGTACGAGACATAAATTTGATAATTAACCCCTTAAAGATACCCGGTGAAACTTGGTCACCAGCAAGTTTGGAATAGGTTATACAGAAGCAGAAACCATAATTATCCTACCCTCGTCGACATTGCAATATGTACGAACTGCAGGTGTGGATTTAAACAGAGAGACAACTCATGTTTTTGCGGTAATTGGGACAGCGTGCGCCGGATGGCGGCTCAGCCTTATATATATACGATTAGTCAGGTGATTTGCACCCTTCTGGTGGCCATGCATGTAACAACCCTATTACATAATGCCCTGGTGGCGAACAAGTAACATGACGAGTTGTGCCTCCGTAAAAGCACACCCCAAATATGCCAGACACTCCAGTTGCCGAAACTGTGGCTGTGTGGATAAAACATAGTACATAATATAGAAAAAAAATGCCAAAACTGGCTGCGAAGATATGTCACAGGTAATAAATTTGTAATCTTAAACATGCATGCATTGAATCAAGGTAGAAAAGACAGTTAAATGCAGCGTTCCGTACAAAAGGTATAAATATATTTTTGCAGTAGACGGACGGAGTACAACTCGTTCATTGTTGGACCATTGTTGCAGCAGTGGATTTATATCATTTGTACAACTCTTCCATTGTTGTTGCCTTGCCTTAATTTCGTGAAGATGCATGGCTGCAACGATGAAATCATTGTTGGACTAGAGTGCCGTGCAATCTTACTACCATCAAGACGTGCACGCTGTACCGTGCAGTCTTACTACCATGAAGACTGCACGCCACGGAACCTAAAGAAAAAGCAAAGATTATTAACACTACCTGAGGCTGCTGGCAAATCAGCAGCGTACGAAACACATTCATCGTCCACATTTAAAGGAATTTGAGACAGCAACACGTCTGTATCTGAATCATCAAACAAATCGTCGGCTATGGTTGGCCACTGCCATTCTATAGTCACAATGGAGACGGCTTTCAGGAATTTGAGACTGCACGCGACTCGCAACAATGGTCTCGTTTTACAAGTGTGTTAGACAACGTTGTTCGGCAACAATGCGGTAAGAAAGCCTCTGTTGATCTCGTACCTTCGGCATTCGATCGACTTCGGCTTTCTTACCGCATTGTTGCCGAACAATGAAACCGTTGTCTTACCACTGGTAAGAACCACGGCTAGGCGTGGGTTTCTTTCTTACCTACTAAGTAAGAAAAACGAAGGCGTGGGTTTCTTACTTACATAGAAAATGAAGGTCTTTGGTTCTTACTTACGTAGTTAAAAAGGAATCGCTGTCTATATTTACGCATCCCAAATCGTTTCTAAAGTATTATTAAACTATTTCACACTTTAAATTAACAACTATCAATTTTTTAAATAAGAAAAGAGAATTCTAGGCATAGTAAACGAAGGCGTTGGGTTCTTAATTACGTAAGGAAATCTACTACTGCTAGCAATGTTTGCGTATCAATGTTTCTAAAACAATACATTTATTGCATCTAGAGACTGACCCGAAGGAAAAAGTTAAAATTGATTAAAATAAGGCATTTATTGCAGTCATTGAGTTTTAAAAGCGGAGGTGGAGCAAAGAACATTCCGGCCAACTATGGCTCATTGCACTATCACTACAATGGTTAAGTTACCAACAACGCAAATCGTTGTTGCTCAAAGGGTTTCAAAGGGTTTAACTAGCGTTAACCTCTCCTGGCCATCACCACTTCTGCAAATCGTTGTTGTACAAATATGTTCAACGATAGTTCGGCAACAATGCGCTAACGCTGTCGCCTTAATGCAATAATGGCTCGTTCACTAAAGATTCAACTCGTCGTTGTACAAATATGTTAAACGATGGCGTTCGGCAACAATGTGGTAAGACTTTCGCTTTATTGCCAAAGTGGCTTCGCCACTCGGGTAAACAGCGAAAGTCTTACCTTATTGTTGCCAAAAGCCATCGATCTACTGATTTTAAGTATTTAAGTAGAAGCATGCAGTAAACTTTAAAGGGCGCCGTGCAGAAGAATTGTAAGCATGATATTGATAAAGTTTTCCAGTTGAATCATGTTTACACGATCAAGGGCATGCAGCAGGTAATTTTACAAACAGGTGATAAAAAAATAAATGGTAGTTACAAACGATCATTCATTTTTGATAAAGGATCAGTAGCCGAGAATTAAAATGTAGCCCCCTATAAATTTGACATTCAGCAGTTGCGTTAATTTTTTATTAGATAGTGGAAAAAATGCTGCAGGTGTGAAAAAATGTACAAAAATGTGAAAATTTGCCGAAGGTAAAACAAAAAATGAAAAATAACGAGTGGTCGTGTGAAGAAAAAGAAGGAAAAAAGCACAAACTCAACTGGTAAAAACAATCAAAACATACGTCTTGGGCCCGGAATTAGGTGCGATTTAGCACGAAGGATTCACGATGTTTGAAACCGAACGCAATGTGGTGGGAAAAGTCTCATTTCGTTTGCTGTGCAGAAGTGTCGCCCGTGAACAACACGAAATCGGTAGACAAATCTGAATTTTAAATAACTAAATACAGATGCAAACCTATTTACGTTGCCTTTTGGACTTATATGTCAGACTGCCTGAGCGGGGAATCGAACCCAGGACCTTTGAAACCAAAGGGCGAGGTCTTACCGCTGAGCCATACTGACACGGCTCAATTTTGCGGACACGGCACTGAATTTAAATCTTGTGAAAACCATGTTATTATTAAATACACGAATAGTATGTTTTATTATAACAAATTTTAAAGGAATCCTGAAATAGCAAAAAAAAACAAAAAAAAAAAACAAAGAAGAAACACTGTAATTATAGAGAAATTAAAAATTGAAGACAAATTGAAGAAAATTGAAGTAAATTTGTTATTGAATAATGCTGAAACAGTGACATGACACCACAAGCAAAAAACAAAAGCAAGAAAAGCAAGAAACAGTCATGCAAAAAATAAAAAAAGTAGGTAGGTTATGTGAAAACCGTGAAAAAGAAGCGAAAAGTAGGTACCCAAAAAATGTGAAAAAAAATTAAACGTGATGAAAAATATATATGAAAAATGTATGAAAAAGGCATAAATATGAAAAAATTAAGAATTAATGAGAAAATATGTAAAAAAAAAATGAGAAAAGCAGCTAACCCCGGCAACATTCCTGTCAAGTTTACGTGGGATGGTCCATGTTGTAATTATCGCTTTATATCCCTTGTGACAAGGTCATATGGGAAAGAAGATGTGGGTTTCATTTCCAACATCCAGGCAACTTTATTCAACATCGTCAGAAACATATTTTACCAAAACGGCGCTGTGCCCACCTAACAGTGATACAAAACTGTATGGGACTTTTTAATCTCTTTCTTTCGAAAGGCAGGAAAAAAACTGCAAACTCACCATGATTGTAATAATTTAATTTCTTTTGTTCCAGGGGCGTTCCTAATACCGTATTTGGTAATGCTGTGTATTGGGGGGATTCCCCTCTTCTACATGGAGCTCGTGATTGGTCAATTTAACCGGAAAGGTGCCATCACGTGTTGGGGACGACTTGTCCCTCTTTTTAAAGGTAAGACAATTACTATTTTAATTATTAATATTTCAGAGTGTCCCCATTTTTCTTGAACAGCTAGCTGCACTGTGTAACGTAGGTAGAGAAAACCAGAAAAAAAGAAGTAATTTCTTGGTTAAAGCAACATACCGCGTGCCTTATAACCTTCCACCTGCCTTATAACAAGTACGCGCCGATCGCATTTACCATAGTCAAGGTCAACTCGTTCCTCGCAGCGAAAAACGCAGCTACTATCTCAGTTGGCTTTGCGCCTAATAGACAAGCCAGCGTGAACGCATTAATCGTGTCGTCGCAAACCGGATTGATTCTCGTATTTTAAAATCACAATTTATAATTTTCTAGACTAGTGTCTTATAATTTTGCTTCGGCGATCTATTAGGATAATTAATTTAAATTTTTACTGCGTTAATCTTTTAGATTTTTGATCTTATGGTAATTATTAGAAAATTAGTACATGTACACAAGCCACCCCTGGCATTTTCGGGCAGAGAAGGGCCCTGTGATGTCTCGTGCTCACGTCGATTGTGGCATGTAAAAGAACCTAGGATTTCCGATAGGATTTACCTAGCAAAATTGACCCTCTCTCCTTCTGGTGCCATGGCTAACGCTGGGTGCGCATCAAAAAGCTACAGTACATGTACACACAGAGATGAAACCTCATGATTATTGTAAGCGCGCAATGCATCATATACTGCGGGACGCAGTAAATAAGGTTAACAATTATTCCACAGAAAATCTCCTAGACGCCACATTTTAAAACGTATTTTTAGCATGGGGAAGACTAACGGTAAGTAAACAGACCTTTCTGGCCGTATTTGATGTGGAGGATCGTGAAAAACGGCGCTGGGAGAAATGTACCTTTAAGAATGCCGTGCTTTAAATAGGCGTCGGGTGATAGCGCCTACGAAATAAAAGTGCTGGCCCTCGATTAAGCGCCAGGTGCTTTTTACATGCAGTTGTTCAAATTAGTTACGTTTGATCAAGGCCAGCTGAACATAAGCTGCGTCGACGCAGTTCTGCTTCCGCTGGCCTTGCATTTGACAAATGACCAAGCTCCGTGGTGCGTGTTTCCGAAATTAATTGAGCCTCAAATTAAAGAAATCCACGTTTCGTGAGGAAGCTTTGTGACAAAAAATTGTAAGCATTTTCGAATAAATGTGGTATGCCTGTATGTCCAGCCATGTTGTTGCTTCATCAAATGCGACGCGTCAAATCCGATTGGCAACAATTACAATTTGGTATTGCAAGTAAGCCTAATTTAAATAACCTGTAAGCCTGTAACTTTGAAACTTTGTTAGGTGTAAAATTTATGACAGTGGCTGCATAATTAAATGTATTGTTTTCACGTTTGAAAATTGTAACAACGCTTCGTCAAACAGCGGTTAATTTATAAGTGCGGACGAGAGCACTCCTGGACTAATATTGTCAGAAACGATGTTTTTCGTTTCTGTAAATTCCCAGTCGGCAATAACTAAAGACTAATCTGAGAACGAAAAACACAACTGCCCATACACTACTGTACCTCCACACTAACTTTAACTTTACTCAGGAAGCTACTTTCCGAAAACATTTACCCCATTTCTTAAGACATTCTTGTTAGTCTTGTTCAAAATCTAATCGCCCGTAGGGCATTATAGGATTAACGGTTGTAAAAAAAATAATAATAAAAAAAAAAAAATACAAGTTACGTAATTAAAAAAAGCAAGTGCAAATTATACGAAATTATTAATCGCACTAGAAATAATGCAAGTAATATATAACCAATAAACCACATGGTTATGGTTAACAAAGGATTGAGTCTGCTCTAAAAGACAAGACAACTGGCCAACTGTTTCGTCCTTACTTTGTGATTCTTTGCGCGTTTGTATAGTCGTTAACGCATTCTGCAACACTTTGGCGCGAGAAGCATTGTTTTCAGAAATCACGTAAGGAATCACCAAGTAGTGGTATAAGAGTCCACAAGTGACTGGGAAATTTCTTAGTCAGGAGGAATTCTTCATCTTATTGTCTAGGATTGTCTAGGATTGGCTTGGCCCCCGCGCACACAGCGGCCAAGCCGCCCGGCTAGGGCGCTGCGGCCAACGAGAATGCTTACGGTATATGTAGCAACGCACTTGGCCGCAGAGGCCAGCCTGTCGACGTGGCCACTGGGATCCCGGGCGGCGTGCAGGCAGCCACAGGTCGACCATTTTGCTCCGTGTTCATTTTTCGCCACGTGATTGAGAATTATCAATGAAAAACGGGCGTGGCCGCGCGGCACGTCGCCGTGTTTTTTGGCCGCTACGACCACTGGCCGCCCGACCTGGCCGCTCAGTGCGAGGGCGCCCTTAGCTAATTGTTAATTGTGAATCGCTGCTGGAATCTAGCACAAGTGCTAGAATGTCAAGCTAGATACTTGCGAGAAAGCAAACAAAAAGGCAAGATTCAGAGTTAGGATATAAGCACGCGAGCATTGAACACTGGAGTAAAAAGTACGAAAACAGATTGTGTGAAGGCAAACCAAGCAGTGCTACATAAAAATACAAACAACGTTTCGAAAATTATCAATTTTCGTCATCAGGTTAGCAATAAAATTAAAGCATGGCAAAAGCCACTAAGTCATCCTACGTTAAAAACATAAAACAGTAATTTAAAACGGATGAAAACCACCAATTTCTCCCCTCAAAAGAGGCAGAAATGGCAGCCGAAAAGCAACGAACCACCTGCTCCGTTGGATGCCACGTCGCAAGGCAAGGTGTGTGCAAATTGGGGTCACGTGTTTCAAAGGTGTGATGCATTAAAACACTAAAACTCGACTTTTTTGCCAGGCATATTGTAAAACCCACATAACGAATGCATCACACCTTTGAAACACGTGACCCCAATTTGCATACACCTTGCCTTGCGACGTGGCATCCAACGGAGCAGGTGGGTCGTTGCTTTTCGGCTGCCATTTCTGCCTCTTTTGAGGGGAGAAATTGGTGGTTTTCATCCGTTTTAAATTACTGTTTTATGTTTTTAACGTAGGATGACTTAGTGGCTTTTGCCATGCTTTAATTTTATTGCTAACCTGATGACGAAAATTGATAATTTTCGAAACGTTGTTTGTATTTTTATGTAGCACTGCTTGGTTTGCCTTCACACAAGCATTGACCACCGCATTTTCCAGGTGATTCATAACCATCCAGTATGACGTTGCCGTGAATAATTTTCACGTGGCGATTTGAAATTTGCAATATGGAAAAAAAAAATAATTCGAAATTCAGAACATGAGACAATAAGTGACCTGTTTGCCCTTCTTTGTGATCATTGTTCACTTTGGACGCTGACCAACCGATCATTACCGTATCGAAGAGATTGTGGGAGTCATGCCCAATTTTCGAACAAAGTAAATAAAAATAAAAAAAAATAAAAAAATTAAATCAATAAAACTGTAGTGCTGAGAAACTTGCAACCTAAAGCTTTGAATCATGGATGTCCATTGTCCAAACTATGTACTGAAACTACAAGCAAGGTTCTCACAAGGTGCTTAAATTCCTTTAAAGTGCTCGCATTTGTTAAGAAAAAAATCAAGGCCTTGAATTCCTTGAAATTGTTAGCTATGTCCTTGAAAGTACTGGAATTTAATTTGTCGTAATTTAAAATGATGCCCTAACTTTGAGCATGATAAAGACAAAATTGCAATTTGTTTTAAAGGGCAATTACATCCATTTTGACATGCGTGCTTTACTTTTGGATCACTTACACAATAACTAAACACAAAGGGTTCCAAAGGGTTTAACGAGCGTTAACCACTCCTGGTCATCACTAAACACAAGAATTGCGGTAAGAATACGTTACGCACGTCCGATACAACAATTTAATTACTGCATCACCAAAACACGATACGGAGACTGCCATTGTTTTGCTGGAACGCGCAGAAATTAATCCCGGCAGATGTCACTTTTCGATTTCGACTCGCAGCCTATTGAGATAGCCCTATTGGCTATGAGAGCTCAAGCGTCCGACGGCCCTAGCTTGCTACTACAACTATTGGCCAGCTAAGGCCGTCAGACGCTCGAGCTCTCACAGCCAATAGCGCTATCTCAATCGGCTGCGAGTCGAAATCGAAAAATGCCATCAGTCGGTATTAATTTCTACGCGTTCCAGCAAAACAATGGCGGGTTCCGTATGATGCAATAATTAAATTGTTGTATCGGACGTACGTAACGTATTCTTACCTCAATTCTTGTGTTTAGTTATTGTGTAAATGATCCAAAAGTAAAGCATGCATGTCAAAATGGATTTAATTGCCCTTTAAATAACTTTCATGTTTGTGATGAAATGTTGTTGAGCACTCTTAAATCGTGTTGCGCTGTCAGTTGTCATTGTGGGGATGTCAAAACGAATATAGGAAAAAAAAGTCTGGAAAAAAAAAGCTGAAGGGGAAAAAGCCGACGGAAAAAAAACTGAAGGGAAGAAAAAATGTTTCCTTGTGAAATTCCTAATCCTGCATGGTCAAAAACTTATACCACCACCACCACGAAAAAAATCAACAAAATAATTTGTCCCCTCTCCTTTTTTTTTCCACGCACAATTAAAGCATGAACATTTTAGTATTTAGTGAGATGTTGTTGGCTCTATTCCTGAAAACTAGGCCTTTTTGAAGCTGAGCAGCATTATTTAAGCAAGTTTGTTGAGCAGTAAAGTTCCTTGAAAAAATTGCATTGTTGCAAAAAAAAAAATACTTGAGATAATTATAATAGTTTTGAAAAAGTCCTTGAAAGTGCTTGCAATTTCTTTCTAGTTTCAATTTCTAGTTTCAATTTCTAGTTGCATTCTTCTGCGAAGCCATACGGTACTTCCCAAAGCACCCAACAGAGCGAACAGAACGCACCACTGTTACAGACAGTTTGGCTCCCATCTCGACGTCGCGCGTGCGCAGTGATGTTGCGTCAGCCGTTCAGTACCTTCCTAAACTACAATACAGCCTCGAATACAGCTCAACGAGCTCAGCAGCGTATTGACACGTCATACCTTCACCGCAACCAGACCTAGCTAATGGATTTGACCAGGATTGGCTAATGGATGTGACCAGGCGAGAGCAATGCCAAATTGCGAACCATCTCAGGGAGGTTTGATCATGCACTAGCTAACAGTCTTGACGAAACAGATTCATCGCTGACAATGTTGACGTCAATCACGCCGCATCAACACGGATATTAGCAGGGAATGAGCCAAACTGTCACCAACAGTGGTGCGTTTGGTTCGCTCTGTTTGGTCGTTTAGGAAGGTACCGCTGTACAAGCTTCTTTAAGTGGGTAGTTACGTAATATGGCCGCCGTGAGATGTGGTTGAGATGTTCGCTCAGGTTCTGTGAGACCAGTTTGTGCGTATTTATATCGTCACAGCTACTGAAGTGGCGATTTTAAAAGAACAATTTTATTTCTACATGGTTTTACGTGGCAGACTTGTTTTTGTGTTAAATATCAGTTTTATTTACATTTTTAAAATTGCTACACTGCGTGGCACAAAGTTTTATTTCCAAGTGTACGATTTTTCTTACCGTTCTTTTTTTGGACTGTACTAACGCCTTCGACCTATATATATAGTCAGTAACAACAGATGTATAGTCAATCAGTGCATGCTATTCTGCTTGCAACACCAGGCCGGATATTTAATACACCACGCTTAACAGAATAGCTGAAGTCTGATGCCATGCGAAGCGGAATGGCGCGCCAAAGAAGTAAATATTGATCAAAGAACACTTCGTATATCACTTGCAACTGGAGAGAGATCGACATTGTTGGTATAGGCGAAACGACAGTTTCCACTGCCTACCATATTTGGTCTTGTACCCTCAGCTGGGCACTAGTTGGCTAAGCTCCCTTTACGTATTAATGTATCCTTAGCATTAAGACTGTATTTCAGTCATGCTATGTACTCTCATGTATGGTTACGCCCTTGAAGGTCAGTGGTCAAGGTGGCTCCGGCCTTGCTTGCCTATAGACGTAAAGGCTTAACGCTTGCTGGCTGAAGCGTGCTAGCCGCGTGGTCCTGATGATCTTACAAAACTGCCGTTAGGGGCGCGCCAAGCACCCCATGGGCGCCAGACGAACCGCACATACGAATTTGACATCAACTAGAGCTACTGCGACGGATGAAACTTTACGAATACTGATAACATCAATTAAATAGACGTCCTAGCCCTATGAAAAGACCTATTTTTAATGTTTAAGGATGTTTTCATGGGAGTATATTAGTAGTCTGGTGCAATTAGATCATTTTTTGACGAAGTTCGGAAAAAATTCCCATAAAAGTGAAACTTGGCAGATATGTCCAAAAATACTACCCGAGTAACATACTAAAAGTCCCCTAAAATCCCACTGGAGCTTTCGCCGCCATTTTGAAAGATGGCCGCCGCTGGCTACCAAATTGTATATTTTCTGAAATATCGCACGAACTATCACTTCAACCGAAAATTTTATAGAGAAATAAATTAAAGATAACAAAAATCTCTACAAGAAAGGTTCTAATGATGTTTTCGTTAAAACCAACCGTTTTATTGCAATCTACTAGTTTACTGAACACGTGATAAATTTTGAAGAAATGGCCTCTGCCTGCTACCAAATTACGTATTTAGTGGGGTGGGGTGACTGAAAAAAATTTCACATCCGGCAACCAATTTGCTCCTTTTGTTTCAGTTAGTACGTGGGTAGAAGAATAAAAAAATCCCGGGTAAAATTTTGTATTGGCCCCCCCCCCAAAAAAAAAAAAACCGTTTTTTGGCCGTAACTCTTTAATCATCAACAAAGAAAAGCATAATGTGAAGCACAAACGTTCAGTACGCTAAAATGATATACATCTTTTACGAAAAAGCAACCCTTGAACCCCAACATCTTATTTAAAGTATATCGCCCTTAATTTGCGGGAAAACTCCCTGCTTTTCAA
Source organism: Lithobius niger (assembly GCA_023313725.1). Taxonomy (NCBI): domain Eukaryota; kingdom Metazoa; phylum Arthropoda; class Chilopoda; order Lithobiomorpha; family Lithobiidae; genus Lithobius; species Lithobius niger. The sequence goes on from JAHWFP010149732.1 coordinate 57,221, forward strand.
TTGGTTGTTATAGTGATTTTCGTGTTCGAAGTGTTCTTGAGAGCCACTTAAAAGCCCGAAGTGGTCATGCTTAGGATTTTTCGAAAGATGTGGATCTATTCTTTCCATCAATCTTAACCGAAATTGTTTAGCTTAAATAGGGATCGTCCTACGCCCATTTAAAGGTGAAGAGGTAATGGCGTAGCGGCAAACGTGTATGGTAATTTTCGAATTCAAATTGCTCTTGCCAACTCTCTAATAGCTCAAAATGGAAATGCTTATGATTTTATGAACGGTGGTGATCTATTCTTTCCACCAAAATCCTAACCGAAATTGTTTAGCTTATTTGATAAAAATCAAATATGACCATTACAATGGCACTATGAAATTGAAACTAGCCTTTACGCCAATTACATCTACACCTTAAAATAGGCGTAGTACGGTCTCTATCTAACCTAAACAATTTCAGTTAGGATTGATGGAGAGCATAGATCCATACCTTTCATAAAATTCTAAGCATGTCCATTTCGACCTATTACAGGACTTGCAAGAGCACTTTGAATTCGAAAATTAGTACACGCTTTCGCCGCTACGCCATTACCTCTTCACCTTTAAATGGGCGTATAGGCGTATCCTACAGTAAAGAGTTTTTGTTAGGATTGATGTAAAGAATAGATCCCCACATTTCAGAAAATCCTAAGCATTTCACTTTGAGGTATTAGAGGCCTCGCAAGAGCACTTTGAACACGAAAATCCCTATAACATCCAATTGAAAAAAGGAGCTTTCACGCAAATTTAGGGCGATATACTTTAAATAAGATTTTGGGGTTTAAATGTTGCTTTTACGTAAAAGACGTATATCACTTTTGTGTGCTGGACGATTGTGCTTCACATTATGTTTTTGATTTGTTGACGGTTATAAAGTTACATCCCAAAAAAGTTTTCCTTTTTTTTTGGGGGGGGGGGGGCGGGGGGCATGGGATTATGGGAGAACGTTGTGTACTAACTGAAACCAAAGGGGCAAATTGGTTGACAGATGTGAAACTTTTTTCAGGCCCCTCCTCCCACTCCACTAAACAGGTAATTTGATACCCAGTGAAGGCCATTTCTTCAAAATAAATCATGTTTTCACTAACCCAGTAGATTGCAAAAAAAAATGGTTGGTTTTAAAGAAAACATCAAAAAGGACATTTCTTGTAGAGATTTGTTACCTGTAATTTATGTCTCTATAAAATTTTCGGTAAGAGTAATAGTTTGTGCGATAATTAAGAAAATACACAATTTGGTAATTGGTGGTGGCCAATTTTTTCAAAATTTATCACATGTTTTCAGTAACCAGTAGATTGCAAGCAAACGGTTGGTTTTAGCGAAAACAACATACGGACGTTTCTTGTAGAGAATTTCGTTATCTTTAATTTATTTCTCTATAAAATTTTCGGTAGGAGTGATAGTTCGTGCGATATTTAAGAAATATACAATTTGGTAGCCAGCGGCAGCCATCTTTTCAAAATGGCGGCAAAGCTCCCGTGGGATTTTAGGGGACTTTTAGTATGTTACTCGGGTAGTATTTATGGACGTATTTGCCAAGTTTCAACTTTATGGGAATTTTTTCCGCCCTAAAGTGCTACTTGTACCAGACTATAGGGTTCATATAGTTTTTTAGTCGAATTAATGCGGTTGTGGCCAAAAAACGTGGGTAGCAGATTTACGTCAGCGACATCTCCTTAAAAACCAGACACATTTGTTCAATTCTAATCCGACGAAATTCAAGTATGCGGGTGGGTGACTTGCAGTGCGCCAGTACACAAGGAATTATGCTGTAGTAAATTTAGTTAGGGCGGTTTTAGTTCGCTAACCTCTAAAACGGTCTCTGAGCGAAAAACCGTCGTCAAATAGTACACGATCAGTGGCTGACGTCAGCGCTTCCTCGGCGTAAAGGTGTGCGCTCAACGCCGATCATACGAAAAATTGCGGCTTGTAACTGCGCATTTCAGCAAGTCAGCTCTTCAACATTGTGGTCGGTTAGAGGCTATCGTGTACGTCGAGATGGCTCCACTCTTATGGCGCAGAATAACCGAATTTCTATGATTGAATTTGGACGGTACAGTGAATGTGATGCCATCCTCGCTGCTTTTCGGGTGCGATATATTACAGTATTTTATTACGCGTATTTCTGGTGTTGTTTCCTATTTAACGAGTGAGCAAAGCAAATGATTTCCTGTTTTCACAGTGGCGGACTGGCCAGAGGGAGGGAAGGACGGGATATTCCTAATGGCCTCTGACTTTCAGATTTTTTAAAAATCCGTAACAGGAAGACTCACGTAAGTTTATTGGTTCGACATTAGTTTTAACCGCAGATTTAAAATTACGAATAATAATAATAAAGATAATTATAAAACGCTAGTAAAACAAGTACTTTGTATTGAGTAGCCTAACAAAAATTCGCCACATGAAATTGCAGTGTTACAGTCAATGTGGACTTTGTCAAAATTTTCGTGTGAATATTTTAACTTTTGTTAATACACCTAAAAAGTGTAAATAAATTTAAAGTAGTCAACCACACGTACCCTCAGCGCAATATAATTTCTCCAACCCCCCCCCCCTCCACCAAATTGCCTGCTGAATTTATGAAATATGGTGTTCGAAGATTTTAAAATGTAAAAGTCTGATGAACAAGAACAACGGGTACGGGAAACTGTAAAACAACAAAGCTTTCAGTTTGTTTTTTTGTAAGAAAACTAATATCAGCGTCCGATGAAAACTTATCTGGTCTCAGTGATTGCATCGTCGCACACAAGATTCTGGCTCATTTGCCGTATCGTAGTAGCAAACGTTACGAGACAATTTTTTTTTAATATAATGTGCAATATCGTAGATATTCTTCAGTACACCATGCATTTAAATTTTTAAGTAGTGTCCTGTTGGTATGTCTGCCATTCCAACTTCATACGTCAATTACAGAATTTTTTTATTCTACCATACGACACGTCGAATTACTAATGAAGTGTTAGTGCATCTTGTTTTTTATTAATCTTCAAAAATTGTTGGCTTTTATCGTTAATCGTTATTGTTGGTTTTTTTGTTAATCCTCGTAAGTTTTAGGATTTGTATCTTTTTTTTTTGTTTGTTTGTTACTAAATCCTTAAAAATAAAACGTACTATTCACTAAAAAATGCAGTCTCTGCGCCCAACTAAATATAATGCTCCGTACGGGCGCATTTATTTATTTATTTATTTGTTTTTCAAACCCGTTGACCCAAATAAACAGTTAATACGATTAAAAACCTTCGCTTACTCCTAGCGTCTTTTACTTGAAAAGTAATTTTAGGATTACAAGATAAAATTCTAGTTGGCTAATTGCAAATATTCACAGCGAAGTACAATTTGGTTATTTAATGAAACAATTTAGGGGCCACACACAACTGGCGCCATTCGTGGTAAGTCCGATTAGAGGGGGGGGGGGGGAGAAGGGGGATCTGAATTTATGATGTCACACAAACTGTAAAAAGCAACAAAAACGTAGACATCAGATATTTTCAAGTTGCTCGAATATAAAAATTTGGCTATCGGATTAATTTTACTACCAAACTGTAAAAAAAGCAATTAAAAAAAGCATCAGTTGTCTCGCTCTTCATCAGTCGCGAGCGAAGGGATTGGGGTTTGCACAAAGTTGACAAAAGTCGTATAGGGTTGGCTTTCTGTCCCGTTTATTACCTTATTTCACCCTTTAAGTGTGTTCCTTTCTGTTCACTAGGTGTGTGATGCGCAGACAAGCATCCCACCAGTGAAGATTGGAAAAGTGTATGAGTATTTGTATATGTATATGCGTGTTAAATGCTTCCTATGGACGTTTCCTTTTGGCCATGTCAGTATGGCTGAGCGGTTACGACTCCGGCCTTTGATTTCAAAGGTGGTGGGTTCGATTCACCGCTTAGGCAGTCTGACATGTAAGTACAAAAGGCAACGAAAATAGGTCTGCGTCCGTATTTATTTAACGCCTAACCTAATCGCCCCTCCCCCCCAGGAAATTTTGCTGAACGGCTTTCTTTTTTACGCCCAAATAAAATCGTCAAAACTTGTTTGCTGTTTTTTTTTTTTTTTTGAGGGAAGGGGGGAGAGGCGGTAAGATGCACCTATTTTCCATCAATTCACAATAGCTTTTTTTGTGACTGCTTGTGTGAAAACAATGCTTGTATTTGCCTGTCTGGAAAAAAAATATAATGATAGGCTAGAAGCGGTAGATCTAATTAGTCCTTTCATAGACAACATGTCATTGCCACCCAGCAGAAGTTAAGAAGTCCCAACATGCACCACAAACACTATGAAAGGTTCTCGGACACCCCAATAAACGTGAGGCAGCCAACCAAATGAACGCCTGATCAAATCCCGATAACAAGTCCCAGACTTAAAAAAAAAAAACAAGTGTAGACAAACTAAACAAAACACCTTCGCTAATACATTACACATACCCTACGTTTAATTATCAATAAAACATAATTAAAATCATACGATGTGCGTGCGTGCGTGCGTGTTTGTACCTCTACTCCTCCGGAACCAAAGCACCTACAAAGATGGGAGTGGGACCAAACGAAAGATAATTAAATTTCGCTTTTAATAGGCCTATTTTCATCGTTGTAACTTGATATTATGACCCTCAAATAAGCGAAAGAACCTGAAAAACTAACGTCAAAGTTTTTTTTTAACCCTCTTCAGTTTGTTCATGACGTCATAGTTTGTTCATGAAAACCTCCTCGAGCAAAGAGAGTTGATACGGAAAAGGATGCACGAACGACGTATTTTGCAACACACCACATATTTGTATACTAACTGACTTGATGCAGGGAAAAATCAAAACAATTGATTTGGTTTTAAAACGCTGTCAAACATTCGTGTTTCTGTAGCACGGAAGTGCGTGGATTGAACGAGCAAAGCGAGCGATTTGCACGTAAAGTAAACCTTTTGAATGTGTGGCTCGCTTTGCTCTATCAATCTCTCATCTCTCACCTTCCTAGGAGATTACATCTGACGTTCTGCAGATGTTTCTCCAACTGAGGGATGATCAAAAAGTGAAGTGATAAGACGCCCATTGAAAAATCTGTACTGAGCAGGACGTAAAGAACAATATTCTTAAAATAAGTAAAACAAGAACACCTATATAAAGTGTATACCAACACAAATTACAAGTGATGTGTGTGGTTCTTGGTGGTTACATTGATTCAGTCACGTTTCTGAGGAAATGTCTGCGATGATTGAGTGAGCGAAGCGAACGAAAATCAGCGTTTGTCATCAGAAACAGCGCTTTTCTGATAAGTTGCTTGATCTTAACTTTTTGCTTGACTCCTTGGACGTCAAAAAATAATATTGACCTGATCTCGAGATAACCGATAACGCATGCTACACTCTCATAATTTGCTTGATCGTTTTTTATGTGGAAGTTCTCTCTGTATCATAAGTGTTGCAGCAAGAAATCTCCCCGAGCGTAGCGAGACGACGCGGAATGAGCGAGCGAAGCGATCGACTCCGCTAGTAATTTTTTAAGTGGTTAATTTACCCTTGCCCCCACTTTGAGCGGGTTCTCAGCCCCTTCCTCCCCGCCCTCAAAAACAGTGTTTTCATGGGCAAATTTTTTATTTTTTTATTTTAGCATAATAATAAGAATGAATAATAGTTTATTGCATATTGACTCGGAAGTTTGTTATGTCAAACTTGTAGGTGTCTACAATATTCAATATTTCTTAATATTTCTACAATATTTCACATAACTGAAAAAAGGAACTTAATAATAATACTAATATGGTGAGAAAGTATAAGGCAATAACGTAAATACAAGCAAGTTCATAGTTAAAGACGGAGTGGGTCAAAGATATTATAAATTGATAACCACAGCAAAAAAGATACAAAGTTTTATGTGAAAGGAGAAGAAAAAGTGAAGGTTCATCTTTAAATATTTTTAAGGCACATATGTGCTTTTAGCGTCCTTTTCAATTCCCTTAATTTTTGAAGAATTCCCTTAATTAATTGCAGAACTAAGTACTACTTAAGTCGCACAAAAAAATCTATGCCAGTATTTTCACCAACTTTCATTACATTCGGTTCATAAGTTTGGCCATAGCATAATGATTGTGATCAGCAGGACAAAAAGCCAGACATGCACACAACACGGCAAAATCCCAACTCAGGCCCCCCAAATCTCCCCCTCCCCCCCGAACCATGATCGCCCTTGCAGCCTAGTTTTCACAATAGTCCCTGGATGCTACGACGGTTGTTTGCTTATATTTTCTCACCTTGCGGTTTCATTTCTCTTCGCACAGACGTGATAAAATGAGTTTTTGGAAGGGTGAAAGATTGGAGTTACGCAGCACGAAACGGAGAATTAGGCTTAACGATAAAAAAAATTAAAAACAACAAAACTTTTCATTATGTCGTAACGATGTTCCACGTTGGGATATTTTTTTCATATTTAAACGCTGTTCTGATAAAAAGCAGCAATACAAATCATACAGAATACAAGGACAGGACAGAGGCAACATTAAATTAATCTAGACACACGCTAGTGTGTCGCCACCAAGTAGACGTTTTATTGTTGTTGGAGCTTAATTGTTAGAGCGTAATTGTTAGAGAGTGTAATTGTTGTCAGATGGCGGCTCACTAGCAGACTGTGTCTTTTAACTGAAACCAACTTATACGTGATTTCAGCATACTGGTGTAAATTCCCCATGCGGTAGAAATCTTTGCAAATCGTTTGAATCAGGTGTCTTGGGTCCAGTAACAAAGAAAAACTCAACACGAAAATGTGGGAACGTGTCCTTCATGGAGAGAGAGTGTCCTCAATAACGTTGATTTGTGTTACTAGTAACTAGTCCGCAGGCTCCCATGTTAATTCTCATAGGGTATAAAGACACCTCTGCAGCTCATTAGGGAAAGTTGCCAGATCTAAATTTCGGCAGACAGGTAAAGCGTCATATGGGGAAGTGCCTTTTTCTAAAATGGGGGTTGCAGCTAGAAGCACGTGGTCCTGAAGTGGCTCGTAAGTGCAAAGGTATTATTGTGACTATTGTTTGTATTGTCATCCAACAGTAGATTATAACATGCTTAAGTGTTACACGCTTATCGTTTCAGTACCTGATTGTCAGAATTCATTGTTGTTGCAAATAGGTGGTTCTTGAGGTGGTTGTTGTCGCTATGGCGTCTAGCAATGAGCCAGAAAACGTTATGGTAAGAAGTTGATAGTTATGAAGTTATGATCGAGAAGTTATGATCGAGTTGATAGTGTTGGTGAAGGAGGGGAAGCTTTTGTGGAAGAGGAGAGACAATTACCAGATGGGGAATATGTAAAGAGGCTTTATAGTGGACGGTTGAGTAAGCTGAATTTGGACTTGTCGGTAGTGGTTTTGTGTAGCGCGGAGGGGAGGCCGTACCTTAGCGACCATTTCGCGCCAGTATTATCGCCGGTGGTGGATTTGAAGGAGGTCGTAGCGATCGGACCACTGAGACTGAACAATGTGTACCAAGTGACATTTAAATCGAAGATAGCAAAGCAAATAGTACTTGATGCAAAGTTGGTGTCAGTGAATGGTCACTGTTGCAAGGTTTTGGATCCGTGTGAGAAACTAGTTAGATGCAAGGTATTTTGGTTGCCATTTGAGATGAGTGATGAACTGGTTAAGTCTGCGTTTAATTGTTACGTAATTGTGGATGTAGTTTCACGAGATAAGTCCAGTGTCGGCCCATTTAGCCACTGTTTTTCCAATGTGCGTCGTGTGGTTTTACGGCTGAAAGAATCAGTGAGTGTGGACGATGTGCCTGAGGTGGTTATTGTAGGTGGTGTGCAAGCGCTGGTATCGATTCCTAATAGACCACCTAAATGCCTAAGATGTGGCATCCCCGGACACGTTCGAAAATTTTGTGTGAAGATGAGGTGTGGTGAGTGCAATATTTTTCATGAGGGCCCTTGTGCGGCCAAAACTTTTGCCTCAGTCATGAAAGGGGCCTTCTCTACAAGGGGTCTGAATGATGAAGACTTGGTTGGATTGGGAGTTGAAGAAGAACAAGTGATGACAGCTGCAATGGAAGGGTCAGAAGACCTCGTCAATGAAGTTACAGTGGAATGGGCAGAAGAAAGCCAGCAGTGTATGAACGATTCTGCAAGAGGAGTCCCATTGCCTTCTGTGGATGTAGCTAGTGGATCAAGTGCAAGTGTTGTAGGTGAGCTGACGAGTGTAAGCAATGGACGTCAGCATAGTGATCACTGCTATGTAGCACCGGTAGTAGCAGTGCTGGTGAGAGAGAGTGGAGTGAGAGCTAGTGAGGACCAGAGTGTGAGGAAAGTGGGTGGAAAAAGCAAACTACGCCGTTCTCCGTCACCTAATATAAAGCATGTTGCCGTTGAACTGTCCAATAAGTTCTCAGTTTTAGAGGCGTTGTCGCAGGATGAGGACTCAGTAGAGTGATCAGTGCATATTTTTCCAGTGTCCATGAGACTACCACATAAGATTTGTTTTTGGAATGTGAGAGGGGTTAAAGGCAAGGTAGAAGCTATAGAAGATTTGTCGTCGTCTTGTGATATTCTGGGTTTGGCAGAGACGAAGCTAGGGGCGGGGGTTAATTGGCTATTACAAAACTGGTCGGTTTATCATGAAGATGATGAGAACAGTGGTGGTGGTGGTGGGGTGTTGGTGGCAGTAAAGGACAGTGTTCCCCATTTTCGGTTGCCATGCATGGAGTGTGTGGGAGTGACTGCTGTTGTGTTGAGAGTGTGTGTCAGTGGAGGGTGGATGTCATTGGTTGTTTGCTATTCGTCCACTGTGTTTCGAAGGGACAACTGGAATCAGTGGCTGAAGAATCTGCCTGCACCTGTATTGTTATGTGGGGATATGAATGCTCATCATGCTTTCTGGGACATGAATGTCAGGCAAAATCTAAAGGGCAGCCAGCATAATTGTGGACTCACTGTTGTTGTGTAACCTTGGTATACTGAACGAAGGCACCCCTACTTTTTCGAGGTGGCATGGGGGTGTGTATCAAGAATCGGTTCTGGACCTGGTCTTGTGTTCTAATCAACTTCTGGCGAACCTTAGGTTAGAGATATCAGATGACAACCGGGGCCACTTGCCGATCTTAGTGTGTGATAGGTCTTCTGCTAGGTACCAAAGGTTCTGTTGGGGTGAGCATCCTCACATACCATGTGTTTTACCGACGTTTGCTAGTGTGTGTCCTCTCGATCAAGAATATGCTGAATTGGTGTCTTCGGTGGGAGCAGGAGTTAGGGGCTGTAAGCCACAACATCTAGTGCACAAAAGTGGAAAGCCAGTACGGTGGTCAGTGAGCTGTCGGAAGGCCGTCTGCAAACAACGTCAGTGCTACCGCCGATTTACAAGGTACCGCTCAGAAGAAAGGTGGCTTCAGTTCCTGCTAGCAGTGAAGGATGCTAGAATGACTCTCACAGCAGCAAAGCGAAATTATTGGAAAACCTTGAGTGAAAGTCTTTCAAGATTTACGCCAATATCTGATGCATGGAAGTTGGTGGCAGGGGCAGAACGTGCCAGTACACAGACTTGGATGTATAGTCTTGACGGCTCTACAGTGTTGACAGGTGAAGCGTTGGTTAATGAGATCCAGGAACGTTTTGGAGAAGTGTACTCAGGAAGTTGCCCGTCAGTAACAGTCGATGTAGATACACCAGACGATGTGTTGGCAGATGAGTTCAGTATGATTGAGTATGAGGCGGCCTTATCTGTCTGCGGAGAGGGAGCTCCGGGATTAGATGGTATCCGGTATTCGAGTTTAAAGTGTTTGAATCCAGGGCAGGCCGCAGCGTTGTTGGTCTGGTTCAACAAGGTGTGGAAGATGGGCCTGGTGCCCACAAGTTGGAACATAGCGATTTTAGTTCCAACAGCGAAGAGTGGAAAAGACAAGCATCGTATAGTGTCATATCGCCCAATCGCTCTTCTCTCGTGCCTGAGAAAGGTGTTCGAGAGGATGCTTACCAAAAGGTTGGTTTGGCATCTGGAGTCCTGTTCAGCGTTCCATTGCAAGCAATTTGGCTTCCGCCGTTTTAGGAGCGCACAAGATGCAGTTATGCTATTAGAATCAGGGGTACGAGAAGCCTGGAGAATCAACAGTGTTGTGGTGGCTGTCTGCTTGGATATTAGAGCGGCATACGATAGGGTTGCGTTAGATTTTGTGTGGTTGGAGTTGGTCAGGGGAGGGGTTTGTAAGAAATGGTGACTATGTTGCAAGCTCTGTTGAGCAGTCGTTCTTTCGTTACTCGATTAGGGCCCCTATTCTCTAAATTACAGTCCACAACTCGGGGTCTGCCGCAGGGTAGTTGTATTAGTCCGGTGTTATTTGCGGTTCTTCTAAACGGTCTGTTAAGGGTCCTAACCCCTTTGTCGAATGTGGCTGCATTTGCAGATGACCTGGTGGTTTGGCTAGTAGGCCCCGATGTAGTTTCGATTCAAGAGGCACTGCAGCATGTGATCGTTGTGATTGAGTCATGGTTAGCGTCGCGTGGACTGGATCTGTCGGTGGGCAAATCACAGATTATAGTCGTCACATAGATTACTCTGTGTCCCTTGTTATTGCTGGTCAGGTAGTAAATAGTGTGTCAGAGGTGTGCTATTTAGGGGTGTGGTTGGACTCAAAATTGTCTTGGGGCAGGGAGGTTACCGAGGTGCGTCGTAGGGTCCGACAGCGTTCCAGTATTTTGGCTCGGTTGAGTCATTCGAGTTGTGGCCTAGGCAAGGCAATGCTGAGAAAAATATACGTCTCGTTTATTCAGTCCTTGTTGGATTATTGCCTTCCTTTCCTCCCAAAAGGGAAAGTTTCACAAGTTCAGTGTGAGGTGAATTGTTGCATGTGGCTGATTACTGGTGCACTGCGTTCTTCGCCAATCTCTGCATTGCAAGTCGAGGCAGGGTTGATGCCGTTGAGGTGTAGGATTGTAGCGCTACAGTTAGGCATGTAAGGTCGCTAAGGAAGTGGACGATTATTCACAAGGCACAATGCTCGATCCTAATTCACTCCTTACTGCATAGCTAGGGGACTATGCACATAGCGTTTACATATTAGGCTATCAGCAGAATTTATCCTTCTGCTGCACCTCGTAGTCAGGGATCCAACCTTTCAGTCAGATCCCACACACTAACTAGCTCGAGCCGTCGACTCCAGGTTTCTTTTATACTCTGGAGAACAATGGGCTCTTGCCTGAGGCTACTGGCGAACAGGTTCAATCCGGATCCAACTGGGTTGCAGTGGACCCGTGTCTCCACCTGGCGGCTGGCAGCTGTCCAATTCCTAAGTCTGCAGTAATTGGAAGGCTGGCAGGCCGCCATGATTGAGGCAAGTCGAACTACGAAGTGTTTGCTTCGTGAGTAGCGTGCTGCCGATCATGTAAGCCGGTTACATCTCCCCTCCCCTAAGTGTTTGCCTAGGCAAAGGAGAGATCTTCCTCAAGTATACGCAATGCATTGCCTAACTATCCTGTAAGTTGTTTAAACATCAGGATTGAAACAATTTATTAAAGAAAAAGCCCTAATTACATAGTTTCACGACTTTCCCTAACAACAACCTTTTGCAACTTCCTTTGCTAACAAAGCTGCAAAAACATAACAATAACAATAACAATGAAATTCAACAACAAAAATTCATATCAAAAACGTAACAAAAAACACCACCAACGTCTTCTCCCCGCAGAACTCAAACGTAACAGTCCATCTGCAGAACAAAAACGTAACAAGTGTTAAATAACTCCGCACAAACTTAACATTGTCCTTCGTAACAATAACCAACGAACCAACACCACAACGTAACAGTCATGAATAGTGCACTTCACTGTCGCTCCGGTTTCCAATGTCCTCAGTAGAATCCCTCACCTTCTGCCACCTGCAGACGAAGCAACTGCCTGCCACGGCGCTTCCCAGTGGGCTGCCAATAGTGGACCTACGATCAGGCACTCCTTCCACCTATAGCTTTCCGGCAAAGTCCTTCCCCGAAGAGCTTCTTCCACCATCCCAACACATCGTGCACCACCACTCAGAACAACTGTTGCTATGCAACGGTACAAGAGAAAATTTTGCACACACACTTCATCTTCAACACTGTGCACACAACGGATTTGTCCAAGTTGTCCACTCCAGGATCCCACCGGGGAATGTGCAGGCCCACCATGCCCATGCCTCCTAGGACAGTTACATCGAACTTCCATCGTCGGACTAGCATTTCCAACGCACGCCCTTTCGCAGCAAACTTCACCGAAGAATATCGCACATCACTCTAAATTGAGCGTCCTCTCTCTACTCCACTCACTCTGACACGAGCGTCCAAACACAGCCACTTCCGTTCATGTTGTAAACGGCGTCGCAGATACTGCTACACCACACAGTCCAAGCTGTTCCATCACCACACATGCAGTCTTCCTGCACCAAACAACAAAAGTCCAAACTTCTCCCAAGTTTTCAAATTTCGCACAATTTGAAGAAACTTCCCCACGAACAAAGTCCCAAGTCCATCTTCTTCTGTCTTCCACACAGCCACACACGTGCCCCACACGTCCCTCCGATGACTTCCTGGTGGTCCCATCTATCAGTTATGCCCTCTCGAGCAGACGAGCAAATGGTAGCCACCGTCAAAGTTTGTGCAAAGCACGTCCAGCAACCAGACGGTTAGTGAAGGAGAGAAAAATTTGGCGCTCCCTCCACTATCTTCTGTAGTTTACAGAAAAGAGTCTATTTCACCCTTTAACTGCTCACCTGCTGGGCTAGTAATGATCAAACATTCAGCAGAATTCCGGAATTGCGGTGATCAGGAGTGCCTCTGGTTTCAAGGGGGGGTTTGGCTGCCAAGACCTCCTACCCTATCACGCATCGAACACTCTACCTCAATTCGTTCCTTCAACCTAATTCTCCAATCCATTTTCATAGATTGTGCCCTTAGATCGCAGCACTCACGTGTTGGAAAAGTGCAATCGGCCAAACGCCACTTGAGCGAGCCTACAGCTTTAACCAAACACGCTACGTAGAACTGGCCTCGCACTGACATCCCACATGCGGGTAGAGGTCCTCACACTGAGGGTCTCCCACATTTAAAAGAACTACGGCCAGTAGTCCACATGTCACTACGCACAGCGACCAGACGCCGAGAGTATAGCACTCCCATCCCGCGCCTACGGAATAAACCATTCCGTCTGGGATCGTGCTACACGCCTTTTGCCCTACCTCACACTGTAGTTGTTTTACTGGCTTCGAAAAGACCAAACAACATGACAATGTGTCCGCCACCGAACTGAATCACTACGTGAAACTAAAATAATTCACATCAGTCTCTCGAAAATTGCATTTCCGAACTGCCTTTTAAATTAGTCTCCATCTGTGTGCCCCATGGTCGTTTGTGAAAACTTCGTCATGAGCCGCACAGGTGCTTCCCTGCAAAGCTAATCCGTGGTTTTCACCTGATTTGCTCTGCATGAAAGCCCTCAGCAATCACCCTATTTTAGACTTCTTCCGGTCCAAAAAATAGGTTTCTTACTGGATCGCCACCGCACATATCCCTGCGTGCAAGATTTGAGAAATCTGCATGCAGCGTATATGAGGATGCGATCTTCGTTTGTATGACATAATAAAAAAAAATGTGCTTTCTTTTTATATGCGACAAACGGGTCAAAATGCGGCAGCCTGTTCACGCTCTTATTCCAGGTTTTGTTACCTGAACAAGGTTGTGGACTGATGCCTCATTTTCGGTTGCCAAGTTACCGTCCTCAATTGTAAGCCTTTTGCCTGCTTAACAATTAATTTCAGTCAACTGACAATGATCCCGACACGGTCCAATTTTGAAAAAAAAAATTCAGTTCAACCGTAACCACAGTCTACTTCAGAATTCCTCCATTTTTCAAAACCCATTCTTTGGTCAGTTAAATCAGTGTTCAAGGCCCCACTGCGCATTTGAATTTTCGGATCCAAATGAACAAACCTTTATCACCATTTAACCTTTCAAAGTTATGTCTGTAACAATTCGTAATTTAAGCAGCCAACTCCGCCACTAGATTTACTAATTTTCAGCCCTCCGTTCCCAACATCCACTCGACACCGAAATTTTTACTTTTCATGCCTTTATGACTTGGGGGGGGGGGGGTACGAATGACGAATCTGCTTTTCTTTCGCATAATTTGTCACCGTACGTCCCAGCCGTATTCCAAGCAACCATTTCCGGTTCCAGAAACACACGGAATAAAAAAAACCCACTTTTCCTGGACACAACATTGCTTCTTTTCCTTCCACGCCGAGACGGGGAAAAAAAATTTGCATCCAAGTCAAGTCGCCTATTTGCAAACATTAGTTTATTCCTTCCGGACTAACTTCACAAATCGTCTGTTTTTTATTTACTCCATTTCGGATTTAAGCGAAGTCTAGCTCTGACTTTTGCTCATTCCTAATATTTTGACGAAGCAATCCTAGTGGAGACAGGTTCGAATCTGAATAAATCCATTCCGAATTGGAACCCATCGTCCACTCAAGATGTATCAAAATTTTCCCCATTTTCCATGACCAAGGCAGTATTTCTACTTTCCAAGGCCTTCGACCTTTTTCGTGCGTTACTTAAGTCCAAGTTTCGCATTACTACAGATCGTGAAATAGGAGGTACCAGCGTAACTGTCAGCCTTTACTTTGACTCACAATTTCGCACCTGTTTGAAAAAAAAAAATTTGCCTCTTTTTTTTTCGGATTTGAAGTTCGTTCTTTGATTTTGGTCCCTTGTTTCGCCAAAATCTACACAACTTCAGTCTGGGATACTGTGTTTCTTTTAACAGTCGCCAAAACTACAAGTTTACTAGTATTTTGAAACCTTAAATAATGAGTACTTAGTTAGCTCACTACGGGAATCTCAACTTTCAACTCGTTGTTAAAATGTGCACCCTCACAATTTTAACCTTTACAATTATATTCGTCGCGAAATGCTTTTGCAATCATTCCACCACTGCAATAATTGTAGTGACTTTATTTTCCGAAGAAAAACGGTGTTTTTATTTTAGCGGTTTTTAGGCCTAACTAAAAAAAAAATCGCCGCCGTGAAATGTGTTCCGTTCACAGCTAGCTACCCTGTTTTACGTTATTTTCCGCAGAAAAGAACGGGATTTTTGCTATTCGCACTAATCGGTTCCCATTAGTACAAGAAGCAAAGTGGTTTCCTTGGATACTCAACAGTATTTAAACTGGATGAGTCCTCAGTCACCTCCAAAATTCGTAATTTATCTTACTACGTGCGTTTTGGTCGGTCGCACTAAGCAAGCGTCATTACTACTGTTTTACTTTAATTTCCAAATGCCCAACAAAATGGAAAAGAAAGTGGTCAATATTATTGGGACGTTATTTTAGTCACCAACAAATTGCGGTTTTACTGCAGGTTGCCAACAACGCGGACACAGGTTGGACCCGGAGACAAAACCTTCCCAAAATTTGGTCTGCTCACCTTATTGGAACTTCTAACCGAGTCGGAAGCATTTTAAAAAAAATGTCGGACTCGAATTCCAATGGCAAGGCTACCAACTATGAGCGCCAGAGATTTTTCATGCTTTTTTCCATCCCGAAGGTTTGGAAAACACGAATTTCCTATCCCGAAGGTTTAGGTAATCCCGTAGGCCCCCAAAATATGTAAGGTCGCTAAGGAAGTGGACGATTATTCACAAGGCACAATGCTCGATCCTAATTCACTCCTTACTGCATAGCTAGGGGACTATGCACATAGCGTTTACATATTAGGCTATCAGCAGAATTTATCCTTCTGCTGCACCTCGTAGTCAGGGATCCAACCTTTCAGTCAGATCCCACACACTAACTAGCTCGAGCCGTCGACTCCAGG
>JAHWFP010149735.1:0-16825 GCA_023313725.1 Lithobius niger
TGGTTATTTATTTCAAGGACGGTAGCCTTCCACAGGCCATCTGCCCTACAAATCAACAACAATCCAAAATCAAAACAACAAAACGCACCTTAACTCTAACACAATTGACCTGGCCCGAAACGACCAGTTGCCTCCAAAAAAGCCACTACTGCCCTCAAATGCCTGTTATTGCGTGACCCCGTATGTGGGTGCACACCCAAAAGGGCCACCACATCCAAGTTCAGTGGATAGAAACGCTCCCGAAGACCAGAATATAGGGTGCAGTTCAACAGCAAGTGCTCCCTCGTC
Source organism: Lithobius niger (assembly GCA_023313725.1). Taxonomy (NCBI): domain Eukaryota; kingdom Metazoa; phylum Arthropoda; class Chilopoda; order Lithobiomorpha; family Lithobiidae; genus Lithobius; species Lithobius niger. The sequence continues at coordinate 289 of JAHWFP010149735.1, forward strand.
TCAAGGTCCTCACCACACCTGCAACGCCCATCACGGCCTGACCACCCTGCCACCGACCCTAGCAGAGCCGAGTGGTCCACCCGGAGACGGCACAATAACACTGCTACCCTCCGTGGAAGAAGATCCAACTCCCTCGGCCACGTGATTGAAGGGTGAATGGAGAACAAACTCCTGCCGCGCGCACTATTAAACCAGGCTTCGTCCCATGATGCCCTTGCCACTGATGCACACCAGCAACTTCAGGTCATTGGGGCTCACCACTTCGTGTATGGTCTGGCATGGCCGTGTTTGATAAGCCCTGGAGAGGTCATCTGCGACCACATTGCCCAATACGTCGGAGTGGCCCGGTACCCAACTAATGGAAACTAACGCTACAGCCACCTGCAATTCATAACACAACACCATGATTTCTGCCACCACAGGTGGCCAGATGCCACCTATCAATGAATACCTTCAGATGGCAAATATGGCAGCACGTGAGTCCGTATACACCACCACTTTCCTTGGGGAAACTCACACACCGCACTTAAAGACACTGCAATTGCCATCAGTTCAGCCCCAAATATACCCGGGATCGCAACCAGCCGGTACCAACGTTCGTACTTTATGGATGGAATCCACACCCCCATTCCACCGACGTTGTTCCTAGAACGTGATGCAACTGCTAAGGCATTCGACCCACACCGACACAGATCACTTGACCAAGAGGAGATGTCTACACACGACGCCCTGCAGAAGAACTCTTGCAGACTAGTTCGGACAGGAGGGCTGAAGACCGGCCAAAGTGACGCCACCCAAAAACACGCCCCGCTAGACGCACAAAACACACGAACCGCTTCACCAGCTGTCCCCAACCTAGCGAGAAACCATGGTGGCAACGGCATATAGTCCAAAAGAATCGCACCCAGTGGGCCTGGCGGGGTACGCCCTAAGTTTCTTAGTAGGCAACTCAGAATAAGCCCCTTTGCCCAATGAACCAAGGGGGTCAGTCCCGCCTCAATGTGCAGCGCTTCCACCGGTGACGACCGCGATCAACCAGAGACAATACAGAGACACACATTGACCGCTTCCTGAATGCACTGAGTATAGCGCTTCGCTGCAGAGACCAAGAATGTCAAGTGATAGTCTACAACTGACTAGATATACGAGAGGAAGACAGACCGCAGAATAATGCGTTTTGCACCCCATCCTGACCCTGCGAGCCGCAGAAGAATACGTGAGCATGACATGACCGAATCTCTAACCTGCAAAGCCTCAATAGCACCAGAGAGCCTATTGTCCAACCAGGTCCCCTGATAACGTACCCTGGTGCACTGGTTACCTCCTGACCCGCAACAACTATTGATGCCCGACGAGCTGTAGACTTCGAAAAAAGCACCATCTGGGATTTGCCAGGGGAGAGTGCCATCCCCCTCTCGCTGAGCCAATCCTCAATCTGGTGGATCACCAACTGCATCCCTGCTTCCAACTCTGCCACAGATGAACCCACCAGCCAAACTGCGACATCATCAGCAAAAGCTGCCACATTCGCATGCGGCGCCACCCGGAGCAGCAGGCTGTTGATGAGGACGGCAAAGAGAATAGGGCTCAAGCAGCTTCCCTGTGGCAAGCCCCGACTAGTTGTGCACCGTGTTGAAAAACAACCTCTTATCGTAGTACTGAAACCCTATCTGTCAGTATTTCATGGAGCACCAAAACTAACTGACTGGACACGCTGAGGTCCTTGAGCGCACACCAAATGCAGGCAGGAACACAAAGTCATAAGCCGCCTGGATGTCCAAAAACACTGCAAGCACCATCGACCCTTCCAACCAAGCTTCACTAATCGCTGTCTCCAAAAACGTGACCGCATCTTGTGCACTACACCCTTTGCGGAAGCCGAACTGTAATGGACTGAAAACCTGCAGGAACCCCAAATCCCAAGATATAGTGAGGCCAAGATTTGCTCAAACACCTTATACACACATGACAACAGAGCGATCGGCCGGTACTCGTCACCAAACTCCTGTCCCGCCCAGCTTTTGCTACAGGGATTAATACAGCCTGGTGCCAGGAATCAGGCACTGGCTCACCTCTCCATACCATGTTAAAGTGTGAGAGCAACTCCCTCTTTGCCCCAAGGCTGGCAGCGCGCAAGTCACTATAGGTAATCCCGTCCAAACCTGGTGAACCATCCTTGCACTTGTTCAGAGCAACCTCAAATTCCGCAAACATGAGCAACGGCTCGTCATAATTAGAATGCAAGACAACTTTCCACTCAAACGATGGGTCAAGAGCATTGTACACTGAGGTGAAGCGGTCATTCACTGCTTCAATCATAGCTGCCCCTGCCACCAACATCCCATCCAGAAGATAGCCAAGTTGGGGCCCGCCTCGGGGCACTCTGAGACACCAGAGCCCACGCCACATCTGTCCGCGTATACCGACTCAGCCTATCACTGACGGTTTTCCACACAGTCCGCCTAGCCTGCCGAAGGATCCTTTTCGCTGCCCGTGCACTCTGCTGGTATTCCTGCCACCGCTCCTCAATCCTGAGACGTGAGAAAGGCTCTCCTACGCTCTGCCACTGCACGACAGCACTCCTGAGACCACCACAAAGGGACTCCGTCGACTTTGGCTTTGCAATTCGGACACGAATGGAGACAATTCTGTCGCAGAGCATGTCATAAGCCCCCTGGCCAAAGGTACCATTTGCCGTAAGCCTGATCCGTGCGAGTGGGGGCCGCTGCCCAGCCTCCTTGCGACCATCTACCATGACAGGGGCATGGTCGCTCCCTCTCCAGTCTGAGACCTGGACCGAAAGAGACGACGCTAATTGGGCAGAACACAAAACCAAATCGAGAACAGACTCTTGGAACTCCCCTCCATACCATCTGCAGAACGTTGGAGCTGGACCACTCAGGAGAACGATCTTTGAAGACAACAAGGAGTCAGCAATCACCACACCATTCTGATTATGTTAGTCCGTGGTGCGCATTGAAGTCCCCACATAAGTTTGGGGGCATGTGGCTAAGACAAGATGCCCAGTCGGCCGCCGTAAACGATCCTTGGCATACACACAGAGGAGTCCTATCCACATTCCCTCTGACAACACCTCCACAGCAACACAATCCAAGCCTGGCATCTTCGGGACTGAGATTTCACAATAAGGAATACTATCCCTCAGCAACACCAACACCCCGCCCCTCCCAGAAACACCATCCGCACGAAGCACTCTCCAACCTGAGACCGCTAATGTAGCATTAAACCTCGGTCGCATTTCCACGCATGCCAGAATGTCCACACTTGGTCACAAGAGCTCCACCTCACCCAATCTTCCATTAATTCCATGAACGCTCCAGCTAGACAGGTTATAAACGAAAGTAGCCATTATCCTAGGTCAAGATGCTGCCCATCATCCGACCACGATGACACCACAATGCCCGACTGAGAACTACCCCTCGCTTCTTGGCTTACAATTTGAAAATGATGGATCCTCTTCAAGGACACCAAATCTGTTTGAGAGGTCCAACGCTGGCAACTTTGACGCTGAATCAGAGGGAGAAGGGGGGCGCCGAGACTTACTCTTTCCGGCTTGCGTCTCTCAACACCAAAACCGGGGTCCACCGACTCAGCTACCATGACATCACTATCTGTCCCTGGGTCCACCCCACGACCAGGGGGCACATCCAATAGGGGTGGAGGGCTGATAGCCAGAGCCTGGTCTTCCATAACCACTTCCGAGTCCGAATCACATAGTGACGCCTCCTCAACTGGATCACGTTTTCTTGGCAATGTCAGCAAAAGTATAAACTCCCTGGTGAAATGCTCTACACCCCTCACACCGAGCCGCCATGCAAAATTTACGAATATGGCCAGCGGCATTGCAACGTAGGCACCTTGGCGGTCTGTTTGGCACAGAGACCAAGTCAGGCATGCCGCTTCGCAGTGACAATATGTCCGGAATATCTGACACAGAGTGCCCTGGCCCAAGACGCAGCACCACCTTCCAAACGTCAGAGTAGCAGTGTGTAAGTCCTTCCACTCTCGAACGCTCCCGAAACCCTCGTTCCACATGCCCAAAACGATGGAAAGCAGCTCCCACTTCTTCATCTACAAAGTGAGGTGCCCACATAACCCGGCACACTACTTCGGATTCTGTGGGGTCAATGACCTTGCACGGCGAGCCCCCTACCACCATAATATTAGCCTCTAGTATCTTCTGTTTTGTGACCCGGTTCAAGCAAACGGCTTCATAAACGTTGTTAGCCCTCAATGGTCCCAAAGCAACAATGTTCTGAAGACACACTACTGGAGGCAACACTGAGGCAAAGTGTTCCCTTAGATACGGCTTCCCGTTTGCTGAGCACATAAAAATCACAGTGTCCACCATGAATCTAGGAAAAAAAAGCCGAGGAAAAAAGAGCCGCGGAAAAAAAAAGCCTGGAAAAAAAAGCTGATGGAAAAAAAGGCCGATGGAAAAAAAAGCCGTGGAAAAAAAAGCCGCGGAAAAAAAGGCCGATGGACAAAAAAAAGCGCGAAAATATCTGGTTGGAAATTTACAAAAAAACTACCTAAATGCACTTAACGTGTGTATTAATCATTCATTAGCTGCATGTTGCTCGACCAAGGTCACCTTTGGAAACCTGAAAGGAAAAGAAGTCACAAGTTCCCAAATTCCTTAACTGGGGAGGTGGCTGGGGAAAGGGTCGTCCACAGTTTGGTCGTGTGTCTAAATGATTCACTTTTCTTTTTTGCGGTGCGGGGGGGGGGGGGGGGGGGCGAGGGGGGCGGGAAAGGGATACGATCCAGAAACAAATATTAAAATGTTTGCCGAGAAATATCAAAATAACTCTAAAAACAAAAAAAAGGTAAAGGAGTTCGGGAATAAAAGTATGCTTTCCGGAATTTTCTTTTAGTTGTCCAAGTTACGGATTTAAGCAAATATATGATTTCCTGATTGCCCCCCCCCCCTGCCCTCCTATCCAAGTTATGGCGGAAACTAGTCATTTCATGATTTATCCTTTAACGATCGAAGGTAACCCGACCAAAGTGAGGACCACCCTTTCCCCCACGGTACACTCCCGTTTCGCCGAAACCGTTTCACCGACTCCCGGTTCGCCGAATTTACGAAACGATATGATCCCGTTTCGCCGACTCTCAAGGTATTTTAGTGACGTCAGCGCACAAACAATAGTACGATTCGTTAACCAATGACATTAAGTGAGAAAGTAAGACATTTCGATTAGAAAACTTGACATGGTGCTTAATTTAGGTATGCAACATGCGCCCATCATTTGTTAAAAAAGGACACATATTCGCTAATTTTTTGAATAGAACGTTTCAAGGTTAAGTAGATGTTTGTTGTTATTTGTTTGTTAAATAGATGAAATTCGCATTATAGTAGTCAACGAATGATACAATGAAGTTTAATACTACGAACTGTCAAAAATGTTCTTTTCCCCCCTGTCGAGGGATTATTGCGCCCCCCCCCCCCGGCTGGGGTTGGCTGGCGGCACTACTCTCGACACGAGTACTAGGACACTACACGGCCCTTCTCATCACGAAAAATTTTTTTTTAGGGAGTACGAATCCAAAGTGTTATTGTTTTATTCATTCAGGTACATCGTCACAGGAAGAGAAAAAAAGAAGAAACGGAGCATGTTGAAATCGTAGCGTATCGTGCAATATGGCAATACATTTTTTCTTTCATTGGTAGCTTCCTGTCAAAATGAGGTTCACCTAAGCTACAAATTGTGCGAAATAATTATTTCTTAAAGTGGTCAAGTCGGTCTATATTTTTAGCTACATGCGAATGAACTTTTTATTTCTTGCGGTCGGCGAAACAGGAGTACATCTTTACTGAAATTCGGCGAAACGTGGCTGAACCTTCCCCCACAGCCTCCCCAGTTAAGGAATTTGGCAGGAAACTTGTGATTTCTTTTCCTTTCGGGTTTCCAAAGGTTACGTTGATCGAGCAACATGAAGCCAATGAATTATTAATACACACGTTAAGTGCATTTAGGTAGTTTTTTTGTAAATTTTCAACCAGATTTTTTCGCGCTTTTTTTTTGTCCATCGGCCTTTTTTTCCGCGGCTTTTTTTTCCACGGCTTTTTTTTCCATCAGCTTTTTTTTCCGCGGCTTTTTTTTCCGGGGCTTTTTTTTCCATCGGCTTTTTTTTCCATCAGCTTTATTTTCCGCAGCTTTTTTTTCCAAGGCTTTTTTTCCATCAGCTTTTTTTTCCGCGGCTTTTTTTTTCCGGTCACCGTCCACCATCTTACCCGGATCCAGAGTCCCTTTGTACAGCCGCTGTAGCCATTCTCAAGACGGTAAGTCCACTTCATCATTATTTCGCTGCACCACGACCCTATCCACCTTCTCCAACCCCAACTCCACATTACCCTCACGCAAATTTCCCGCCAAAGGCTATTCAACTCGACTCACAGCAGCAACGTTTGTTTCAGCCGCCATGTTACGATCACCATGTTATGAATTATCTGGAACGTCCATCAACAATGGTCTGGCGGCAACGGACCAACGAAAAGCGAGTCAATAACTTGTTGTTCTCAGTAACAATCAGTAAAGACGCGTAGCTTTCGCAGTATTATTTTATTACCCGTTTTAAAATTGGAGTCATTCATAGATTCTATACTAACTGACAATTCTAGGACAAGAGAATAATCGTTTAGCAGCAACACAAGATAGAAAAAGATTAAATGCTAAATACTAAATTGCGTATAGAAAATATATTGACACCAGAAAAGGGTGCCAGGAACACATGTACGTCTGCGTTTGTATCATTTCAAACAACAATATTCGAGCATTAGTTTTTATGTAAGGCCATCAGCCAGTTCCCTCCTTATTTGTGCTAAAACACGAGCAGCTTTGGATATGAGTTAGTTGTCTTGTGTCCTTGTGTAGGCCTAATTTACATTCAAGCCGTGGCGTTTTGGCTTGATTTCTGTAGCTGATTCGCCAGCCAAGTGAGGGGTCATCAGAAAGTGAAGTGGTAAGGGGTAAATGGAACAATCTTCACTAAACAGGACGTAAAGAAAAAAAAATTCTTGAAATAAGTGAAACAACAAAACCCATGTAAAGTGTAGTAGTAACACAAATTACAAGTGATGTGGTTCTTGGTGTAACATTGATCCATTCACGTCTCTGAGGAAAATGTGTGCGCTGATTGAGTGAGCGAAGCGAACGAAAATCAGCGTTTGTCCTCAGAAACAGCACTTTTTCATAAACACTTAAGTTGTAGGATAAATATTTATTCAGTATTGGAAATGACCGACTTTATACGTTGGATAAAAGAAAACAAGTGAAACACTACTGCTACATCGAACTTATTTGACCATTTTAGTTTTGTTTATCATTTGTATTATGACCTGTTGCACTAAGGCAAACGAGCACATTATTCGGATCACTTCCTTGAACATTTGCTTGATAATTTTTGCTGTGAGTGTCTGTCAGCACCATAACAGTTGCAACAAGAAATCTCCTCAAGCGCAGCGAGACACGGCGGATGAGCGAGCGAAACGGGAGAATAATCGTCTAGCAGTAACACAAAGACAGAAAAAAATTAAATGCCAAATACTACGTGTAGAGAATATATTGACACCAGTAAAGAGTGCCAAAAATATTATTACATCTACATCTGTATCATTTCAACCAGCAATATTCGAGCATTAATGTTTACATAAAGTCATCAACCGGTTCCATCCTTATTTATGCTAAAACACGAACAGGTTTGGATACGAGTTACAGTCTTGTGTAGGCCTAACTTTCATTCAAACCGCGGCGTTGTCACTTGACGTTCTGCAGTTTCGTCAAGTGTGCGGTCATCACAAAGAGATCACAAAGATTTGACGAGGAGCCGATGGAAAAAGCTGTACTGAGCAGGATGTAAAGAAAAGAAAAATCTTAAAATAAGTGAAACAAGAAAACCCATGTAAAGCGTATTTCTACCAAATATTTCAAGTGATGTGTGGTTCTAAGTGGTTATATTGATTCCAGTCACGATTCTTAGGTAATGTTTGCGCTGATTGAGTGAGCAAAGAAAACGAAATCAGCGTTCGTCATCGGAAACATCATTTTTTCCTAAATACATTTAGTAAGTAATTTAGGCTAAATATTTATTCATAGTGAAAATGACCGACTATCTACGTTGGATAAAAGGTCATTGGCCCGAGCCCAAAAATTTAACAGGTACAGATGCTGAATGGTAATATTACTCTGGAATGACATTATTTGACCATTTTTAGTTTGTTTAAACTGAAAACCGTGGCGTGTTCTGTTGATGTGTGGTTCATGGTGATCGGCTGTGGTGGTGGTCACGATTCTGAGGTTGCGCTGATTGAGTGAACGAAGCGAACGAAAATCAGCGTTTGTCATCAGAAACAGCACCTTTTCTTAAACACTTTTAGTAAGTTGTACGATAAATATTATTTAGTAGTGGAAAAGTCTGACTTTCTAAGTTTGATAAAAGAAAACACGTGAAACACTACTGATACATTGAACTTATTTGACCATTTTTAACTGCTTATGCATGTAATGCATAAAGCAGGTATTGAAATACAGTCGGGGAGGAAAAGGGGCTTGGGCGTGAGCTATTGTTAAATGACGTTTCGTCCCACTCCAGTCGTTCATTTGAACGGGTCATGCCTATCACCTTTGTCGTATGGCCAGAAGTGACTGAAATATTAGTCGATTTTTCATGATTTCGATTAGAAGACGTGCCAGCAAATTGTAGGCGTTGTTATTGAACAGTTTATAGCTAAATCGTTTGCATATGAAGAGTTGTAGGTCCCTGACTAAAATTTTTTGCCAATTATGTTTCTGTATGAAAAAAAAGTTGAACCGGAACTGGCCCACCTTATTTCAGGTTTTGGCAACATGCACGGTAAACGGAATTCTATCTGTTGTTGTGGGCTATTGACAAATCACTGGAAAAAAAATTGCGGCTGCTTTACAGTTCGCCGGGAAGGCTTCCCTAGGATTGCTGCTGCGTATTGGCAATTTGTGTAGTTATGTGACTCCTGCTAATCAGGTAATTATTGTATAATCGATTATTTAGTGTATCAGTTTGTTGTCTCCCCGGAGCGGCTCGTTTCATTGGCTTCTGGTATAATCAATTCAGCAAGCGTGTGAGACAACGGGATAGTGCACTTAGGTGCGTAGCTAACGGAATAAAGGCCGAATTATAAATCCATTCACGATCACTTTCGATAGTAAAATAAACAATAGAGGGAACAAGTTTACTTTAGGCGGCTTATGGGAAGAATAAGGGCTCCTCACCGATTGATCTCTCGTTGGGCTAGAATGACGTAAAATGATCAACTGAACAACATTTTCGCATAAAATGTTTGGGGCAAAGGCTTCGTTTGGCCGTCAGAAATTATTGAAAGCCGCGCTCTTTGCGCTGACCGAGAGGCCGTTTTCTTCCCATGTTCTCAGCTGATATTTTTTCCCGTAAACAGTTCAGATAGATGGGTTGTTATAGTCAGTTTCGTGTGGTTTTGTTGTTATTGTCGGTTAGGTGAGGAACCGGCTTCGGCATTTCACTTGAGGTAATGAACTGGTTGGGGTTTGGCGTTTCACTTGCCGGACTTCCGCCCAGTTTCATGCTTTCTGGCACGGCGCGTTGCTAACTTTGGACCTTCATCACGTCCAAACTGTGCGTTTGCCACAAAAATTGAAGAGGAAAACATTACTCAGCAGGTAATTCTTAGTCCATTAAAAAACAAATCGGACGAGAGCCCGTTTTCTTCCCGTGTTTCCTTTACGCAGATGGCCCGAAATACGAAAAAAGTGGAAAAAAACCTACCTTTAATTTTCACGGAAGGCACTACAAATTGATCCCAAATTGCGGAAACTCGTTAGCCTAAATCATCATTAACACAACCTAACCAATTAACTGCCCTAGTATGAAATGCCAAACCCCAACCAGTTAACCACCTCAGTATGAAATGCAAAACCCCAAACTTACCTAACCTAACCTAACTGACAATAAGAACAAAACCACACGAAACTGACAATAACAACCCGCCTACCGTAACCACCCAATAGAGAGCTTTGTCTTTCTCGCAAGTTTTCAACCAATATTACATTGACCGTCCTTTAGGCACCAGAGACCACTATGCTGTTCACTGGAGTTTTGATGTGTGGAATGATGTAGTTTCGCCAATTCCGAACAACATGCGAAACTTCTCCAAGGCTGATTACACGTTGATTAAAAATAATATCTTCAGATCCGTCGACTGGGATGAACTACTTGATACTCCTGATGTCAATGAACAATGGAAAATTTTTTTCGATGAATATTAAACAGTGATTGAAGCGTGTGGACCAGAAAAATCTACTAAAAGGAAAACTTCTTTCCCTTATTGGATGAAAAAAGGGCTATTAAGTACACTTAAACGTAAAAAAGAAAAATGGAAAATCTGGAAGTCGAATCCTACACCTACCAATTGGGAGAGTTATATACAATACAGGAATGCTACTACTGCCAGCATACGATCTGCAAAAGTTGAAGCAGAGGCCGAAATGATGGACGGTGTAGTCGATAACCCTAACCTTTTGTACAAGCACTTTAAAGATTTAAAACAAAAGTCTAATGTCATTGCAGGTGTCAAATCTGAAAATCAAAATATTGTTACTCAGCCTGCTGCTATTGCTACCGAATTTGCCAAAGTTTTCACACGATGTGATCCTTTTGTAGCTGTAGACTATGACAGCTTGAAAATATCAACTGATGTCAACCATGGAATCACAGTCACAAGTGACACAGTTAAGAATATTCTCCATGGGCTAAATACATCCGAGTCATTTGGACTCGATGGTTTCCATATTTTGTTTTTGAAGCAGTGTGCAGAAACCGTTGCTGCCCCATTAGCAAGAATTTTTCAAACTTCTATTGATACTGGTGTAGTGCCAACAGTGGAAAACTGCTCACATCACCCCAGTCTACAAAAAAGTGTGTAGATTAACCCCTAAAAATTACCGTCCTATTTGCCTTCTTTCGGTTGTTAAAAAGTGATAGAGAAAATAATTCTTGCTACAATGTCTAGAAGATCAGCCTACAACCGATAGCAAGTCTTCACAACACGGATACACAAAGAAGAGATCTTGTGCGACAAACTTGTTATCTGGCATCACTGACTGGAAAAAGAATCTTGACAAAGGCATTCCTAGCATTTGGTAGCGTTTGGTAGTGTGCCGCATGACGTACTACTTTTTAAACTAAAAAATTCAGGAATAAGTATGGCTTTGTTCAATTGGATTTGTGACTACTTGAAGGGTCGCCGTCACAGAGTCGTTATCGGGGCAGTCAAGTGACTGGGCGGAAAACAGTTGTGGCATTCCTCAAGGTGGCACACTCAGCGGATGGCTATTCAACTTCTTTATTAGTGACATCACTAAGTTTATTTCTTCAATTGCATTGTTATATGCTGATGATCTTGAAATTTATAACAGATCTGATTCACTTGAAAGTTGTCAGCAGCTTCAAGATGACCTTGATCGGTTAGATAAAAGGGCAGCTGACAATAAAATGAAATTTCACCCAGAGAAATGTGTTATTCTACGTATTGGTAAACGCAAGGCTGTTGATTTTCACTATTACTTGTCTGGTCATCAGTTGCAAGAACAAATCGTCGTGAAAGATTTGGGCCTCCTTGTGGACAACCAACTAAAGTTCCATAATCAGGTGCAACAAGTTGTGAATGATGCTCGGAAAACGTTTTTTATTTTAAAGTCAATGTTCAAATCGTGGACACTTACGAATACAAGAAGATTGTGTATGACGTTTATCCGACCAAAACTTGAATACTGTGTACACGCCTGGTCACCCCATTACAATGGTGATATTTACAGGTTGGAACAAGTTCAGAGAGCCGTCATCAGGCACTGTTCTTTGCTGAAGGGTTTGCCTTACGAAGAATCTTTGAAAAGACTTGACCTGACAACCCTTGTTCATAGACGTTTAAGAGGTGACCTTATCAAGACCCGTTAAATTCTGTCTGGCGAAGTGATTTTGCCTGTCGATCAGTTTTTTCAACGCTCGACTGTCATACGAACCAGAGGACACAGCATGAAGTTGACGAAACCACGAATCCGCACCATTGTTGGACAGTCTTGTTTGACTGTGATAGCCATTAATTCTTGGAACACACTCCCAGAAAGTGTTGTGACAGCACCTTCAACCAGCAGTTGGAAAAGACAATACGATCTGACTCAGTGTTAAAGTGTTTTTGTTCCATGTTTAGTTGTGAACCGGTTACATAAGCTTGCTTTCTTCCGGTATTAATTTAATTTAATTTAATTTCGTCTATGAAAATAATAATGTTGCGATTTTTTTGCGTAAGCAGTTTATGTATTTCTGTATGAAATTCTTGCACGAAACTGACAATAACAACCCACCTATCGGAACTAATTACGAAAAAAAATATAAGGTGCCCAGCCGGCCCGGCGAGCGAACGCAAACACCGTATAGATGTGCGGCTTGAGGCGCTACAAATCTACCGTTTTAAGTCGTTTTAACACATTTCCGCGCTCTAAAACCAACTGTCCCTGTATTTAGGAATGTGTTGGAGCCATTTGGAATCAATATCGTAAAGATATCGAGTATGTGCGTAATGTAAACTTTAGCCCAATAGAGAGCTTTGTCTTTCGTCTATGAAAATAATAATGTTGCGATTTCATAATGGCAAGCGTTCTTTGATAGCAAGAGTGTCAGATTTTTTCATCCAATGTGCAGCTTAGATCATCATAGAAACAAAGTATATTATCTTGTTTCATTGGTGTCTAGATGGGATCAACGGATTTAAGAACAAATTTCCCCTCCCCCCCCCCCAAGCTTTGCCAAAATATTATTAATTTTTTTTATTCATTTACATGTTGTTTTATAAATTTAAATATTTTCGACTGAGGTCCATTTTTCAGAATGAGGTGTTTTTCTTGGGTGTGATGGTGGGATGGTAGTTGTTGCTTCCCCTCCCCCCCCCCCCCCCAAAAAAAAATCGACCATGGTCGTATTGCATGCCGGAATGTTTAGACCTATCTAGTTGATTTCTATTACTGGAACCTACGTCGCTTTTAATAATACGAGTGTAATCGGAGCATTGGTTGCGATGGCTTCTATGCGTAGTGATTGTGTCCTCCGTTCTTCAACTGCAGGGGGTTATTTAACGGGGGGGGGGGGGGGGTCAGGCGCAGGGGGCGGCAAGCAACAACATTGCTCTTCTGTTCAAACTTGGACCTTGATACATCCAGCTTGATAATCTTTTTGGTATAAGCAGTTTATGTATTTCTTTATGAAATTCTTGTTAGTTTTGTTTATCATTTGTATTATGAAATGTGCACTAAGAAAAACGCGCACATTATTCAGAACATTTCCTTGAACATTTGTTTGATAATTTTTGTTGAGAGTGTCTGTCAGCACCATATAAGTTCAACAAGAAATATCTTCGAGCGCAGTCCCTCTTCATTAAAAGATGCAATTTATGCTTGGTTGGTTGGGGTAGTTCGTCTTCTCGTCAGGAAGTAGAAGGCTACAAATTTGAGAAGTTTGTCAAAAAAAAGCAAATTAATCCGTCCTTTGTGTAGGCGTATTTTTAAAGTCCAAGCTGGATCCTAAATGACCGAAGTTAACGAAAAATGAACATTTGCAACAATCAGCAACAATCACCCAACAGTGCCTCAACAATACATGACGTCATGATTGTTGCCCATCTTTTTTCTGGAACGTCCATCAACAATAGTCTGGCGTCAACAGACCAACGAGGAGCGAATCACTAAATTGTTGTTGTCAGTAACAATCAGTAAAGACGCGTAGCTTTTCGCAGTACTATTTTATTACACGTTTTAAACTTGGAGTTATTCATTGAAAGTCTATATCCACCCAAAACCAAAACTGGTAGAAAAATCCGCCAAGTTCCAAAAACGGTCGGCTTTTGAAGGTAGTGATATCATTCCACCAGGGAAAGGCCGCCAAGGTTAATCCTATTAGCCAAGTTAATCGCACATATTAATAGTTCGAAAGTTAAATGAAAACTAGAAGATTGCTACTAGCGGTTGCAACTTCAAGTTTTCATTTAACGTCCAAAGTATTATTCGGTGCGATTAACTTGGCTAATAGGATTAACCTTGGCGGCCTTTCCCTGGTGGAATGATATCACTACCTTCAAAGGCCGATCGTTTTTGGAAACTTGGCGGGTTTTTCTACCAGTTTTGGTTTTGGGTGGATATCACAACTTTCATAGGACTGTGAACGTACATAAGGTTACACCGTCTGTTTAAGATGCTTCAATCCCATTTTTGCATACACTTACTAACAATCGCTGATTTCGTTCGCTTCGCTCACTCAATCAGCGCATACCCTTCAGTTGTTTTGTTTAGCCTTTCACCTTCCCCTTAATTTTTCAAGATTTCGTTCACATTTAGTCATGCAGAAACCCCCGAAGGTCGTTGTTACTAAAAGAGCATAACTCGAAGTATTTGATTTTTGGGTTATTAACAAAAAATCCATTAGCTCGTGTATGCTCGTATTGTTGCGTAACCATCATCTAACGCGCATCCCATTATTCTTACGCAATCCACGGCAACGTTAGTGTTTCTTTATTTTGTCCTTTGCTACAGCTCAGTTTTTAGTTCGTCCAGGCTTGTACAGTGGCGTGAAAATTAAAATGAACACCTAGTATTTTGGTATAAAAGAAGTATACTGCTTGTGGGGGGCAAAACGTTTCAGTGGGGGTTAGGGGCGATCTGGGACATACTTCTCCAGGGTTTTTCGAATTTTAAACTTATGCACATCATAAGTTATGCACGTGCATCAGTTATATTGGCAACACATGGGAATGTCAAAAAAAATGTTTTAAGTTGGCAAATAAATAAAGGACAACAAAAACAGATAATGTGCGAAAAAAAATTTTTTTTCTTGGTCCCCAGTGCTTGCTATCGAATTTCTAAAAAGGCCATAAAATGTCGATTAATAGTGTCTGGAACATAATTCAAAACAATGCCAATTCAACAGTACAGAACGACAACAATACAGAACGGAAACCTATTGTTGCCTTTGTGATTGTTGTGCTTTCTGACTTGTGGCGTATGGATTCGGGCCAAGGCTCCGGGCCCTGGAATAAATTCAAATTCAAATTCCAGAGTTAACAGGTTTCTTGTTGAGTATAGCAGAAAATGCAACTGAGTTATGGATAGCCATAACTAATAAAGCTAATCTAATGTTAAAAAATCACAGGTCAGTCACTTGTTCTCACCAAAACACTAAAATATTCCCAAACTTTCGGCCCATGGTAGCTTTTATCAAAGTGACTGCCAGATGGCGACACATTAGTATAGAAAACGTGGATTCATTTTACAGATTTATATAATTAGATTTTGTAATATTGATGTGCAATCATTCGTTCAGTTACCTTGATAAACTTAGTCATAATGGGGCTAAAAATTTGGAGTAGCCTACTATTGGCATGGAATTGAGTTCTAACGATCACAATTACTAGACGAGTGATGTTACAATATCCGTTGTGTGTAAAGTTTAATTCTGAATATTTTTCGTAACCGTTTCACCTACGTGATTCCTACCCTGCGCTCCTGTCACGTGACCTGCCCTGTGCTCCATGAACAAATTCAACACTAATCTCTACGAGCGCCCGTGGATAGCTTTGTCACCTGGCCTCAAATCTGGAGTATAAATGATCACACAAAAAACGAATAGGCGAAAAAAAACCAATGACGTTTTCGCCATATGAAATAGTGATATTAGAGCCAAAATTGCTGCCATCATGTTTGTGGTCCAAACCGTGATCATTCAAGCTTTACTGAATATCACCGTGGTTTGTATAATACTTTTTTGCTGTCTGCTATCACTACTTTATGATGCGAACACTTGCTTGGTCCCTTTACCCTTACAGGATGTTCGTATGATATCACCCCTTTTCATTATTTTATGGTTTTGCTTTAGGAAAATTGGTTGTGGGCTCCTTATGAAAACATAATTGCAAGTTGTTTATTGACCAGCCTGAAGAAAAGATTAACTTTGATATAATTAATGGTCGCTGATTAATTATAATTCCAATAAAGTGCCTGTTGTATTACATTTAATGATAAACAGAAACAAGTCCCGTGATAAGGTAGTTTAATTTTTTGATTCCGAAATGTTAGTCATATCAAAAACCAAAACTGGTAAAAGGGGCCGCCAAGTTCAGATTGGTTCGGCCCTTCAAAGGAGAGATATCAACATACCAAAACAATCGCCAAGTTAATCACACCGACTAATATTTCGAAGGTTAAATGAAAACTAAAACATTGCTACTATCAGTAGCAATGTTTAATTAGTAAAGTACACAATTTCTAAAGCTTTCTGTTTCATTAGGGTTTAATATTCACTACTAGAAAACGTCGGTTTAATGTCTAGGGTAACGGCAGCCAGCACTGAAATATATAGGTTATGATAACTTGACTTGAACAACAACAATTACATGCCAACAAACAAACACCTTCTGAACTTGACAGGCGAAGTGTTAGATTACTTCTAGATAAAAGAA
>JAHWFP010149736.1:0-29499 GCA_023313725.1 Lithobius niger
TTTCGTTCGCTAGTCAAGTGGTCCCATTTTAACTTTAAAAAAAAAAATTGGAGAAAAGTTTGGACTTAACAATTTTTTCAGCTCTTGCGTGGTTTACCAGGTTTACCAGGTTATTTTAATGATACGGGGGCGGACAGGGAGGCTCGATTCTTGAAATTTATCTTTGAAAGCCAGTTTATATATTCAAATTAATTAGCTAAAGTACTGCAAGAAGAAAACAAAACACATGATGATTGATGACAAGTCCGCGTTTACAACGGCAATTTGGAGCTTTTTTTTAATGTAAATATTTTTTTTTTCTTTTGGGCGCCCCTGAGGCCGGGGGCATTTTGCCACCCTTGCCACTCTGTAGCTACGCTACTGGTTGTGGGGGCCTTGGGTACAAGACCGGTCACTCCTAATACCATTCGTAGACCAAATCAACCACCACGAGCTGATGACAATTAAAAAAAACCATGAAGTTACCGACTGTAAATTTTAGATATACAATTCAATTCTGTTAATTATGGCCTACTTATCGTATTTTTATTAACTGAATTGCGCTCGCTTAATTACACCCTATTATTGTGTACGCGGTTTAACCCAAGTCCTGCAGATATTGTATGAGCGGCTACGTTTTCCTGGAGGGGGCGGCATTAATCGACGGCCGCCATTGTTTTTGTAACCATCTTGGATATCAACAAGGCACTCTGCTACCAAAAACATACAATTGATTATCTACGTCGTTCTGGGGCGAACTCAAGATAGACCGCGGACACTATAAAGCTAATCTTAATTTGACTAATTACTCCATGTAATTTTTATTGTTGCTGGTTTTTCCTACGCTCTGTTAACAGATGCACCTGTGGCAAGCCTTGAAACTTGTTGCTGGACCTTTACACAGTGATCGCCGCTTATGTGTTGTCTTTTCTTAACTGTGTTAACGTGTGAAATGACGGTCCTGCATGGCGAGTTGGTGGCTACTGTATCATTGAATTAGGAAGCCGTGCTATGAACTTGTCAAAATATTTGTCTAGTTGTGTTTAAGTGTTTTGTATTATATATGCTAAAACCATTACATTTTATCTCATATTTTACACCGTTATACAGAACTTGCCGCCCACAAAAAAGTTTCTTTGTAGGGTAGGTTATCAGCGATCGTTCTAAAGACATCACTGAAATATAAACAACGAAAGCGCTCCTTGGCTCAAAAGTTAAAATATCGACAAAAGATATTCTTAAAAAAATTTCAGCTACTTAACTTTAACAAATTGTTCAAACTGAACGTGATAATCACAAACTTTTTTGATAACAATTATCATACCTTCGGTGGGAAACTTCGGTGGGAGAAGACGCTTTGAATAGCTATTAACATCCATTCTAAATGAATTACAATATGAAACACGATGACATTAACCAGCGTAAATATTTTTTTTAATATTAAAAAGTGGCTCCTGGCTCAAACGTACTGAACAACTGTGATTTTATGGAAATATGATACTGTTATATGATTGTATGTATAAAATTTCTTATATTCAATGCACAAACAAGCAAGTTAGGCTTGTATAGTGCATGCACAGTGATGTATTATTATTATTATTATACAAAAAAGCCACAAACCCACAAAAAGCCATTAAGCCAGTAGCCAACAATCACCCCATAAAAAAAAAACAATAATTAGTTTGCACCACGAATTGGCGTAGTAGAGTAGAGCAGTATTTGGGATTGATTATCGCATAGGCCCTGAAGCTTCTATCTCAGTTGTCCTTACAACAGTAGCTGGCAGCTGCAGCTTGAGTTTTCTGAGTGAAACTTTTGGAACAAAAACCATATGTTCTTAACATTTTTTATAATTGTTCTTTTTGATGGGGCTTGGGGGGGAGGTAGGCCCCTTTGGTTAACTTGCACACGGGCCCGAAGCGTACTTGTTCCGCCACTGATATGTATAAAGATTATTTATAACGATCAAGTTTAAAAAAAGACAAAATATGCCCCTTCCCCCCCCCATCCATGCACGCCAGTCTTACACGCAATTCAGCGTTATTTGAGGCTAAACAAACGCTGACGTACTTCCCAGTAACATTCCCCCTCCCCACATTAGTCTAAAATTATTTCACTTCTTTTTTTTTTTGTGTTCACTAATTACGGTATAAACATTCTATGACGACGTTGTCTAGCTGTCTCCCAGCCATAGGTGCACCCTCCCTCCCCCTCCCTCCCCCCCCACACTTCCCCGAACATGAAGCAATAGCGATTTCTCTTCCAGCTGCACCGTTTATTTTCAAACACATCTTTTATACTATTCCACTACGACACGTACCGTTGCTACGATGTATTTCTTCCATCCTTCCCTCCTCCCCCCAAGTCCCACAAAACGAAGCATACGTATATAGCTTGTTGTTCCTCTCTCCCGTCCACCACACATACAATGCTCTTTAGCCTACGACACCCCCCCCCCCCACGCCCCACGTGATAATTTGGTCTTGTGACTCAAATGGATGAAGGCGCTCGGAATAACGCACTAAGTTCATCCATCGACGAAAGCGAAATTTCTTAAAACGACACTGTACATAAACTTTTCTGAATTGCAAATTAATATTATGGTAAAATGTCGTTTTAATTAATATAAATAGTGTGAACGATGACGTCACAAAACCAAACAGTAGCCTCCAACCAACCCTCGACCCATCTTTTCCCAAAGTCATTGAGTCACAGTCAAGAAAGCCTGTTATCTATAAAGCAGCAACGATGTTTTAATTTGTCGTGTTTTTAACTACTTTTTGGACGCAGAATCTAAGGGCGAGAACAATTTGGGCTACCTGGTACCGTTCCGGAGTTGGAAAAGGTGACGAACGGTCGGCGAAAGTCGTTATTATAGTTTTCCAGCCGTTTAGGCTGCACAGAACACTAAAAAGACATATAAGCCATCAGCATCGCACTAATACGTGTAAAAGAAGCTCCAGCTTGCTTTTTTTTCGGGCGTGCGGGGTTCTTTTACACGTATTTGGTGCGACGCTGGTGGCCTACTGCAGTCGTTTTCCTTATATCTGTTCATTTAGGGCAATAGGCATTCGTATTTTACATGCTTAAGCGGTTTTAATACTAATAGTATTGTATTTCGCGCATTAACAAAAAAGGAAAAGCTGTTGCGGGAGCTGGACAAAGCTGTACTAAATTTTAAAAAATATATAAGTACAATACTGGAATAAGAGCAAAATGTTAGTTAAAGGCACATAACTCCCTCCGGTATATTTTAACAGTTTCACTCGATACATTACCGGAAATAGTTTTATATAAACTGATTTACCTTTCATTTGCTGGTCTAAGGGTACGATGCAGATGTCAGAAGTGGCGCGTGAATGTTATTAGGCTTGTTTTAAACGGCTCGGTCCGAGCGGTATATAACTCCCGCCACATCGCTGGCAAGCCGCGGCCCTGGAGGAAGGATAATTAATCCTTCGCTCAAGTTTGCGACTTGGTCGTACGATGTGTCACGTTGCACCGGTCCCGAAATGAGTATGACTAGTGTCGTATAGCAATGCGCGCTGCGGTCGTTTGAACTATATTTTAGCGTAGGTGACGCAGAGTAAAGCGGCCAGAACGGAGGGATTTATGTGCCTTTAATGTTCTAACGAACAGGAGATGCAGTGATAAAATAAACAGTGATCTGAGATCTTGACGAGAAAGTCAAGCAAGCCCTGAGGAATTCATACTTGGTCCTCAGATCACGCCGAAGTAGAGCGGTGTTAAAGTAAATACGGGAATATTTTTACTGAACAAGCCGACACCAGAGAAGATGAAAACTGCATGTACGATAGCAAGGGTCTAGAAATGTGAGGTTATTTTTATTATTAAATATATGGTTGTTCGATACGTGCGATTAAAAAATGTCATTTACTCTTGTTGTAATGACAAGAGTAAATTATATTTATCGCCAGGGAGGAATGGGGAGTGCCGAAGGAAATTGGGGGAGGGGGTGGGCAACTGGGCATGGCTTTTTGGGCCCTCTTGAGGTGGGAGGAGGGAAGAGTCACAACAATTATTTAGGCTCTGTTGGCCAAACTTGAAGAAAAAGTAGTTTTTGCACCTCCAGAATGACACTTTCAGCGGAAAAATTACTAAAAACGCCTATTTTTTTCCCAGTAAACTTTCAGGATAAACCTTACTTCCTGGTTCCTTGCATTCTGGACGGGTCCCCTCAATAGGGATATGTGCCTCGTTCCCTCAGACGCCTTTCCAGATTGACGTCTGAGATTGCTCGCTGCTTGGCAAGCCTTGTGAGAGAAACAAGATGGCAGTAAGTTGCGGACTATTAAAGGCACTCTTTCCAGGAATGGCACTCGGCTTGTCACCGCTGTCACCAGGAAGAGGTGGTGTAACTCCGTTTGCTTATTGGTCACACCAACCGTAGCATACTCATCGTTTTGTTTTGAGGGGGGTTATACCTCCTGAATGTCATTGGTGTCACCAGCCACACACACTCCATCACGTTTTTGGCGATTGTCACCATATTGATGGTGTTCGTAGCCGTTTCCACCTTCCGCAAAACATTTCGTGTCCAGTGGGTAATGGTGTATAGGATCTTACCCGTTTCACGAGTGCTGAGCTCTAACGAGGGCGCGAAGCGATGTATTGTTGGGCTCAGCATGAGGGAACGGGTAAGATCCTATTTCTCAACCGCTTTCGCCTTCTCTGCACGACCCGTCATTGTTACCACGCGTTGACTTATTGTTGCATTTGAACTAGTGCTAACGATAGCAAAGCGGCGTACAAACGTTCTAGTGAAGATGTGATGGTGGCAGCATCTGATGTTTTGCACGGTAACCAAGCCACTGACAAAACAAGATAAATGCAGCGAATTTGACGATGAACAATTAAAGCAAACATTCATGGTGCCACATTGCATTTCCTACAACTGTGTTATGTTGTGATGAATTTTAATTCTTGCATTACGAAAGTTTCGTAGTCTTTTTTTTTTTTAGGTTGCAGCGCATTTCTGAATTTTAATAATTCTTGAATACGAAAGCTTCGTACTCTGCTTTTTATTTTGGTTGTTGGGTGTATTTGATGTGTGTTTAATCATCATTGATAAAATTACGAAAGGAGATTCGTGTTGTTGGCGTGTATGCCGTATTTGTGACAGATGTAAAACAAAAAAGGAAAGCAGTGCTGAGATATCCCAGAATCCAAACCGAAATGATTGTTACGATCCTACACTGTTCCATTGTTACAATAGTGCGGAGAAGAAGAAAGCGGTTGAGAATCTGTCCTCCTGTCCGGGTTTTTTTCAATTTTTGCAGGAAGTACAGATACACAAGATCGAGATTTGTGGTTTAGTTAACGTCTCCGTAATGTGTGGGGCAGTGGCAACCCGGACCACATTTGGCGCTAATGACCGAGTTGTCAACGCGCCATTAAACCTCAATCCCCTCCCCCATTGACTTCTGCTTTCAGCTGCTGGCTATTGTTAGGGATGTGGGCATGCAAGCTAACAATGCTTTTATCGTACCCATCGAATAAAATAAGACACATGATGGGTGGAAGAAACGTTGGTGGTTTATAGAACATTTTTATCTCAACCATGAACTATCGTTAAAAACGTTTTCCTGACAGCTAGCAGTAACTTGTTGGTGTTAAAATTTGGCTATACAGGAAATCATTTACAGACAGTTTCACAATGCACACGAAAACACTTTTTTTAAGGGGTGGGGAGCTCATTATTTCGGGACCTTAAGTTAGGGGCAGGTCAAGATTTTTTCAGAGTTTTGAAGAAGAGTTCGTCGAAAATTTGGTGGTCACATTTCCTTTTCTTCCGCTCCCCTCTCCCCTCCCCCAGCCGTGAATAATGATCGAGCCCTTAGATACAGAAAGAACAATTAACAAAAGAATTTGATATTTTCCAATTTTAGCACAGTTTCTTGCTACAAGATATCATTATCAGCAAAATGTGTTAACTAGTGTAACTCGTTTATATGTTTTCCCCCCCCCCCCCCCCAACCTAAAAATAGGGCCAATGAGTTCCTCTGGCCTGGTACAAACTAGTTTTCCGAGGTCCCGTTATTGGTTAGGGGGGTCTGGGGGATTGCTATAAGCTCCCCCAGTGGGGTCTAGCTAGGGCAGAGTCCAGAAATATGACCCAATTTCCGTGTTCCCGGTTGCACTTGAAGGGCTTTACAGAAGGTCTAAAGACCTCCAACTAACTTTTGATTGCCATCCCAGTTCACTTCACTTGGGCTGTCACTGCCGATCTGCATGGAAGCGATCACCTCCCCATTGTGTTGTCCACAACACAAGGGGGTTCTGTGGTTTCCAGGCCAGCCTGGTGGACGCTTAAGCGTGCTGAATGGTCAGCCTTTGCTGAGGCTGCTGTGTTTCAGCGTGCGGTTGAGGACTTTTCTGATGTGGATGAACTTTCCACTAATTTCACTGATGTGGTCCTTGCTGCTGCTCATGCTACTATCCCGCGTACGTCCACGCAGCCGGGACGAGTACCTGTTCCGTGGTGGACACCAGCGTGCGGACAGGCCATTCAGGCCCGCAGGCGTGCATTGCGTGCATTTACGGTGGGCCCCACTACTGAAAACTTTGTGGCCTTTAAATGCTGCCGTGCCCGTGCCCGGTATGTTATCCGTGAGGCTAGGCGTACTTCGTGGTTGGCTTATATTTCGTCAATCACGCACTCCACGCCTTCTCGGCAAGTGTCTAGGAAGGTGCACCAGATCTCGGGGAAGAACGTGCCTTCCCCTGTGTCGCAGTTAAGGGTAGCGAATGCCGTGATCTCTTCTGTGCCGGATATCGTTGATTGCCTTGCGTTTGCATTTGCGCAGATCTCGAGTGATGATCATTATGATCCTGGTTTCCTCAGGATTAAGCGTATAGAAGAGGCTCACTCTCTTGACTTTCGCTCCAACAGGCTAGAGGAGTTCAATTTACGGTTTACCAGGCAGGAATTTGTTTCAGCTTTGTCCAAGTCGCATGACTCTGCCCCAGGGCCTGATGATGTTCACTATCAATTGTTGAAGCATCTGCCTCTTGCCTCCCAGCAGTTCTTGCTGGAGATGTTCAATCGTGTGTGGGCAGAGGGCTCTATTCCAGCTGCGTGGAGGACAGCAGTGGTCATCCCGATTGTTAAACCGGGCAAAGACCCTACTTCTCCTTCCAGTTATCGCCCAATCGCTCTGACTAACTGTGTCTGTAAACTTATGGAACGGATGGTCAGTGAGCGGTTGGTCTGGGTGTTGGAATCACGGGGATTCTTATCTGCGTTCCAGTGTGGCTTTCGACGGTTTCGGTCAACTGTCGATCATCTAGTTGCCCTTGAATCAGATGTGAGGGAGGCTTTTCGTCTGTGTCAACATCTGGTTCAAGTTTTCTTTGACTTGGCGAAGGCTTATGATACGACTTGGCGTTTTGGGATTCTCCGTAATCTCTATGACTGTGGCTTGAGGGTACAGATGCCACTGTTGCTTTCCGCTTACCTCTCAGGCCGTTCTTTTCACGTTCGTGTCGGGGCGACTCTTTCCCGCCCGTTTGTCTTGGAAAATGGTGTGCCTCAAGGAGGTGTTCTTAGTGTCATCTTGTTTGCTATTGGGATCAACCCCATTGCTGAGCAAGCTGCTGTTCCCCAGTCATTGTTTGTCGATGACTTCGGCCTGTGCTTTCGGGCAGCTCGCATGCAGACCTGCGAGCGGCAGCTACAGCTGGCGATTAACAAGGTCCAGACCTGGGCGGTCAGTAATGGTTTCCGGTTTTCTCCGGACAAGACTGTGTGCGTCCACTTTTGCCACCAACGAACACTGCGCCCAGATCCTTGCCTGTACTTGGGACAGGCACAGATTGCTGTTGTGCCACAGGCACGTTTCCTGGGTCTGGTGTTCGATTCCAGGTTATCTTGGCTTCCACACTTGCGTCAACTTAAGGACAAGGCTTTGCGGGTGCTTAACATCTTGCGGGTTCTGTCGGGCACTTCATGGGGTGCCGATCGCACTGCCATGTTGCGCCTCTACCGAGCCCTTGTCCGCAGCAAACTTGATTATGCGTGCATGGTCTATGGTTCAGCTAGTGACTCGACTCTGCAGATGTTGGACACTGTGCATCACAGTGGACTGCGTCTGGCGACTGGGGCATTTCGAACGTCTCCAGTGGTCAGCCTCTATGTTGAGGACTCGGAGCCACGTTTGGCCATTCATCGACGACAGCTTGCCATTCAGTATGCTGTGCGGTTGCGTGCTGTGCAATCCAGTCCTGCTTGGGCCGTGGTTTTGGGGCCAGACTTGCATGTCGATAGACGCAGTGTGGATAAGGGTGATTTCCGCGACAGGCTCAAGCAGTCCTGTCAGGAAATAGCCTTTGAAATACCCAGCGTCTTGAGGGTTGGGGGATGCCAGTGGCCCCTTGGCTTGTCCCAGGTGGCATTTTCATTTTCATTTTCTCTGGCGTCCCTCCCGAAGGGTTCCACTCTACCAGCAAGGTACTTGCAGGAGTTCCGGCAGCTGCGTTCCCAGTATGCCGGTATCAGCAGCTGGGTCGAAGTCTGATGTTGGTGTGGCGTGTGCTTGTGTGTGTAAGGGAGTAACGGTTGTCCATCGCCTTCCATCAGGCTATTCTATGTTTTCTGCAGAGCTTTTGGCTCTCGGTTTGGCGGTGGAATGGATCCTTGACCTTCAGAGCACGCATTTCATTATCTTTAGTGATTCCATTAGTGCCCTAGAGTCCTTGGCGAATTACAATCCTCGGAACCCCTTGACACAGCATGTCCAAGCTTTGCTTTCCCGCTTGCCTGGCCAGCGGAAAACCGTGCTATTCTGTCGGATTCCAGGCCATGTTGGGATAAGTGGCAATGAGCAAGCTGATTCTGCTGCGAAAGGGGCCCTTTATGGCCCTCTCGGAAGGGATCTGAGCCTTGTTCCCTCAGACGCCTTTCCGACTCTGCGTCTGAGGTTACACGCTTTTTGGCAAACCTTGTGGGACAGACAAGCTGGTAATAAATTACGAGCTATTAAAGGCACTGTCGAGGAGTGGCACTCGGCGTGTCGCCGCAGTCGCCGTGAGGAGGTAGTGTTGGCCCGTTTGCGCATTGGTCACACCCGACTTACTCACTGTTTCGTTTTGCGGGGGGTTGACCCTCCTGAATGTTATTGGTGTCGACGGCCACTTATGGTCCGGCACTTCCTTGTTGATTGTCGCCATCTTGATCGTGTTCGTCATCGTTTCCATCTTCCGCATGACATTGCGCTTCAATTGGGCGATAAGTCTGTCCTTCTGTCCGGTGTTTTTCAATTTTTGCAGGAGGTACAGATGCTTGACAAGATTTAGATTAGGGGTTTGAATAACATCTCTGTAATGTGTGGTGCAGTGGCAACCCGGACCACTGCACTGTGACTGAGGTTGGCGCTAATGACCAAGTTGTCGACGTTCCATTAAGCCTCAATCCCCCCCCCCCCTAACTTTTGAATAATATAAAATCCTACACAAATATAACGTTAGTGATATCGAAAGTTCAGGAACTATAGCTCTAGACGATATTCTCCGGGCCTGGCACAGTCCGGCCCCACTAAAAATTTAAACATTTGATAACAAAAAAGGCAAAAATGTAACTCTGTACATTGAACACACGAGTTAGTTAAACTGCAGTCAGGGTAACACACACTACGTTAACAACGGCGTCTAGTGACAGACAAGAAATGGTACTAAAATTCGTAAATGTCAAATTCGAATTCGAAATCGAATGTCATATGACGGATTTATTAATTTATTCTTAAATTATTTACGAGAATTAAAAAATTTCTATTGTAATAAACAAGTTTAAATCAGCTTATTTTGCTCCTTAAAATTTTTCTGGAACCAGGAAAATGCGGGCGAATTTAAAAGATGGGAGAAAGGATATGAAAGAAAGGGCACGGCAGCACAGTGGTTATTTGCACTCGCACTTAAAGGGATATACCTCCCAGCGGCATTTTGCTCGATCCACCACATCAAGTACGGCTCCAAAGGTCTATTTACTTACCGTTAGTCTTTCCCTTGCCAAAAAACCGTTTTAAAATGTGGCGTCTAGGAGATTTTCTGTTGAATATTGTTAACTATATGATGCATTGCGCGCGTACAATAATCATGACGTTTCATCTCTGTGTGTACATCTACTAATTTTCTAATAATTACCATGAGATCTAAAATCTAATAGACTAATGCGGTAAAAGTTAAAATTAATTATTCCAATAGATCGCCGAAGCAAAATTATAAGACACTAGCCTAGAAAATTATAAATTGTGATGTTAAAATACGAGAATTCCCAAAGCCAACCGAGATAGCAGCTACGCGAGGAACGCAGCTACCACTCCAGCCGACCTTGACGCTGTAATTGCTCGGATGACGATCTGCGCGTAGCTGTAATTTGGCACGCGGAATGTTATAAGGCAGGCCGGGTGTCCCTTTAAAATAGAACGTATTATATTAATCTACACCATAGGTCAAAGTTCCATACAAAACACATCCTCCAAAGCAAAACGACGACAACTGCCACCCCGACAATGAAAACGGTGGAGTGTGTCAATTATTTGGCCAGAATTTGAAACTGGCACGTTGTTGCTTTGAAAGTTGAAATTAGCACATTATTGCCTCGACTAACAATTCTCTCTGCGCGGTCATCTCAGTGGCTAGTCTTACATGACGGACAGTTATTTTTCACATGGTACGGATCTCTCAATCTAAAGCGATAAACTTGAAGTGAGGGGGGGGGGGAGAGGTTAATGGAGAATTCCGTGTGTGGGGCAGTGCGGCTGTAAGCCCAGCTCTTAAGAAAATAAAGAAATTGGGAGGCTGGGTTTGGGGAAGGGAGGGGTGGGGGGAGCAATGCGTCTGTTACCATTAAGCATATGATTACGCATTAGCTGTACCTATACAAGGTTCTTTTTTTTGAGAGGATGGAAGGAAAGAAAGAGGGGAAGTAGAAGATGTGAAGAAAAGGGAATACTTCATGAAACACAATTGCCTGTCGCATTCAACGTTTAGGACACACCTACCGAAAACCGGGAAAGAACCACGTGCCTAACAAAAAACCCCGGGCGAAGCCGGGTACAACAGGTAGTGTACGGTATGATTTTCTGGTAAGATGGAGGAAATGCCTTCACACACTGTTGTTCTACTTACCGTGGAAGGTGGTTTATCTCGAAGGACGACTCCGAAGTAAAGAAGGCCGGCCACGTCGTCCTATTTATACGTTAAATTTGGATCGTAACTGTCAGAAGAGCAGCTGTGGTCTGAATAATTTATTTAAAGCCATAGACTACTGCGACGACCGTCAGAAACGAAAGCTGCTCGTTTTGAAGGCAGTAACAGTTGTTTGTTGGTCCACGCAAAAACACCTTTCTCGCTTATTCATCATTCTGAAATCTGGAACAACACGTACCTATCCAGACAATACGTATACAGCCGCTTACTAGGCTCGGTATTAGCGGTCTCACTACCCTTCCGTAGTCCTTCCTGATTATGGAAATCATTTTATTATTATTATATGCATGATAAAAGTGCCTAAAACTGTATATCAGTTACACATCGTAGGAAATGCCGTTTTTATCATGCATATGTACTTCAACCACAACATTGGTGAATAATTCCTACTCTTTACCACAATTTTATGGTTTAGAACTGTCCATTTTTTTTATTTAATTTAACGACAACAGCATGGTGGAATTCGACTGCACCGTAATGTAAGGTTTTGTTTTTATATTTTTATTGATTCTGAAGATTGTACCGCCCTTCAAAACTCAGATACCGAAATATTAATTTTCTTTCTGTTGTCGCTTGTGCTATACTGTCTCCGATTTCACATGTCTTTGGACTAATTAGTAGTTATTCATAAGTCCCTCCACTGACAAGAAGTTATCCAGGGTTGAGCACTACTGGTGTAAACCATTCTGTGCCACTGAGAATACACCAGCAGTTTCTAACCTACAGACTAGTCGTGTGTTAAACAATCTGCTCACCAAAATTCTGCTCACGGAATTCTTTCCAAATTGTTATTCTCGAACAATCTGCTCAAGCAGCTTACAAAGACCGCTAGTTAATGCTATGGGCCGATAGTTTGACGGATTTGAAGGGTCCTTACTGGGTTTTAAAATTGGAAGGACAATTGCTTCCATCTATAATTTTGATAGATAGCCCTCTCTGCCCAGAAACAGTTAAAAAATTCCAAGACAAATTGATTGCTTGCAGGCTGTCGACAGATTGTTAAGCATAGTGTTGGCGAGTGCCATCTGGCCATGGAGCAGAGACGTCCAACTTATTTAGAGTTGCCTCTCAACCTCAACAAAAGAGCATGCGTCATTTTAATCTTCTGAGTGGTCGGAACGAAAGTCCAACACCCGTGCCTGTTCTATAATCTGCTGGAAATCAGCTGAATAGTTTAAAGCACTAGGGATATATCTCCGAGTCTTACAAGTCGTCTCCCTTACAAACATTATTAAGTATCGACCTAGCCATCCAACAAAAAAATCTTAATATATCCGAAAATATCACCTTCGCTCTAGTGAATTTCACGTGCTAAAACTCCCTTGTCATGAAATTTCAATGACGTTAAAACAAAATTGTCAACGTCCATTAAATTCTAAACGAAGTTAACCTTTTATTATGTGTTCAAAATACTAATTTGTCACGAGAAATTATCTTATTTTATCTGTGACTTCAGAAGATAAGAACAGAATAAAATGTTATAAAATTAAATAAGTAGTACGATAATAAGGAATTCACACAGAGAGAATCAGACAAGATGGTGGCACCCATGTTAACCAGAAGCAGAACCGGAAGTACTGCCATTTTGAAATACATCACTTCCTGATTCGACCGGAAGCAGAAGTGGCACCATTTTCCAAGATGGCTGCCATTCTTCTTCCTGTTTCTAATTTCGATTGGATGATGCCTTAAAGGCTATGTTTATTGTTTATTGCAATAGCAATTTTGGGACTATACTACTACTATTCCAAGGTCTTTGATTTTGGGCGTCCCATATTGAATGTGGCCATTTTGGAGTGCGTGCCATTTTTGTGTGTGTATCGTATAGAAGGTAACCATTTTTGGGTGCCATTTTTGAGAATGCGTTGCTCCCTTAAGTTCAGTCGGCCTTATATTTTCTCAGTTATGTATTTTTCGAGATATTTTACTATTTCTGAAAATATTTTTCTGAAAGTAGAATTCCTGAAGTCCTAAGGACAGTATCGAACTAGGACGCCTTGGGATAGCAGTCAGTGATGCTAACCACTATATTGAGAATATCAGTTGGGAAAGAGAGCTAAATTGTTGATAGTTACAGGTAGAATAATTTTTTCAAGCGCTTCTGGCTTCCCCCTCGTATCATCAGAGTCCTGAGCCTCTCCACCACGTCAGAGTTGCAGTTATCGGAGAGGTGGTATTTGGATGGAAGGGAAGGGGTGAGATTGGGATTAGGAATTGGGTCCGACCTCCTTTCCACTTTGGTTTTACCTGCCAGAGACAGAAAGTTCCCGGTGGTATAGCCTGCCGTGTAGGAAATGGATGATGGAATAAAGGAAGGAAGGAAGGGTTAGGAATGCGGGATTTAGGATTTCTTTACTTTTAATGCTGCACGTTTAGCACTCTTAGTTGCTGCATCTCTCCTTCTCCTAATCCGTCATGGCTTCACGTTTATGCACGCTTCTAGTCACTTTCACCTCCCTCTCTCTTCTTCCCTACTCGTAGTATCGCTTCCGTTTCTTTGCCACGTCCTGATCTCTCCTTGCCATCTTCCTCTCTTCGGTCATGTTGGAATGCATCTCTCGCTCGACTTTTCTCCTCCTCTCCCTCTCGTCCAACTTAGCCACCTCCTGTACCTCGTGACGGGAAGATAAGCTTTCCACTCGTACGTCTTCACCCTCAACATCACTATCCGAGCCTTCCCGTCACGATCTCTCTTTTCCGACTCCTCCAAATCGCTGTCTAGGTCCACGTCCAAATCAAAATCGCCGTCGTCATCTTCGAAGCCAGTATCAAAAGCACGATCATGACCGTGTGTATGCTCCCCGCCTTCATAGTGCAAGAGCAAAACTTATGTTGTTGGTTGTGATCGGGTATTTTCTACTACAAATGGTGGTCGACGACCTCTTCTCGACGGTGTGCTGTTCGTGGCTTGTTTGCAGTCCTCGTGTCTAAGATGCTTCTTGACGAAGGTCTTGTTGATCCATTTCATCATCTGCTTTTCTTTCTCCGTCGTGATGTACGAATACATCTTAAACCTGAGGCATACAAATTCTTTTACTGATACCCCACCAAGCTCATCCTTAAATTTGACGAGAACCTGCTTGTTGTTGTCAGACTTCTATGGCCAGCAACTCTTTGATCTGGCACTGACGTTGTGCAGCTGCAACCTTGCTTTCCACAGCTTGGAGTTTGGTCTTTTGAAGAATTGGATCTGTTACTGGTTTGAATATCTTTGACAAGTTCTCCGACTCGGTAACCCTTTTTCTAGCTTGGCATTGCTAAATTTACGTTTGAGATGTTGTTTTAAAGCCTCGTACTGGTATGATGCTTGTTGTTGTTTCTTAGAGGCTTTACTCATTTTTAGGAAAATTAAACTGTAGTTCTTTTATTTATGTAAACAAAGATATGAGTTCTTGTTAACCCAATCACAAATTCTTGTTGACATGAACACGATTTCTTGTATAATCTAACACATTTTTCTGCCTAATCCTACATGCATCTGTACCATCCTCCTCTCAGCGGCTGATCTTATCTAAGTCAGAAATCCGTGTGGGTCAGAGTTCCAGCGCTCACCTCACACAAGGACGTTTTTATGGTGTCACCCCCCCCCCCCCCCCGGGGGGTGGCCAGTTGGCAAATCATAGGAAAAATTACATAATTAATTTTTTTGCTAGATGGAAAATTATGTCGGTAAATTTCTGGTTTACACCCCTCCAACCTTTATCCTTGCTGACTTCTCTGACCACACATTTCCCTAGACTTCTCGAAACTCATATCACACTATACGTGATTGTTATAGACGTGTTTCAAGCTAGTATCGTCCTGCCTGAACAGAATTAAGATGTTGCGGTTGTCTCTTATCACCATCTCTGGTATCCTGCTGTAGGTCTGACACAGCTAAAGGACGTTTACATCAGTGTGACGTCAACTACATAGGCGAAATATCTCTCGATCTTTTCCTGCTTTTCTATCATGGAGGCGCCAAATATGAAAATAGACTTGTTGCCAGGACCATCTAACATTTGTTCGGGTAATAGTATCTCTTCCATGCTCGAGCAGAACACGGCTACTTCGGCGCAAGTCTCTTCGAAGGCCTGTCTCAACCATTCGTATTTAATTTGAAATAGGGTGTTTGAGTAGACATAGAGTCTGTTGTAGTTAACCAACCATCGTTGCAGATGAGATTAAGAGTTTGACTAGTTTTTCCTGCCGGTCCGCAGATGATGCATCGAAGTTGTTTGTGGGAATCTAAGCACATCTCTCTTTTTCTTGTTTTTCTTGAAGACGGTCTCGTCCATGGAGTTGTAGTTGATTATTTTCATTGTACAGGTAAGTTAAAATGTAAGAATGGACTGATTTCTTTATATACTACATTTAGTTTAAAGTTAAAACAACAAATATTTCAATTTTGTTTTTAGTTTAATAAAACAACGTAATTTTTTTTTTAAATGAACTACTTCAAGTGTAAGTTAGTTATCGGTACTGTGGACCCAGTTATTGTCTCAACATCGAATAAGTGCCAACTCCTGAAGGGTAAATCCGAAGTGTGTGGAACAAACAAGTTGCAGTTTAAGAAACTACAAGGTAAATTGACTACCAAACTGTCTAAATTTCCGACAAAGGGCTCGGGCCTGTTAAACATAGTGATCAATAAACTACCAGTCGAATTACACATTCCAGGCGATAAATTTTGCATACCCGATGTGAAATTGAGCGAGAGACTAGCTAGAGGTGCTGTCAGGATCAATACGCTGGACGAAGCATGCAGAAAACAAGACATAGCTTATGACAACCTCTATGATTTAGCCGATAGACACAAGGCAGACGAAGAGTTAGCTTCTGCAGCCAAGAAAATAATCTTCTTCCTTACTAGTGCGGGGGTTGAGCGAGAGAGCCACTGCTGCTGTAGCTGGGGCTATGAATGCTAAACTCAAGTTGGGGATGGGGCAATAATAAAAAAAATTAGCATTAGTAATAAATGATAAAAAAAAATTAAATGGTCTAAATAGAAGCCCTAGCCAAAGAACTCCAGAAACCAGCATGCAGGTAAAGCAAGCTTTATTTACGACCCGTGGCAAATAAATTTGGTCGAGTTGATACCGTATTCTCGTGTCAACAAAATGCACAAGTACGCTTACCCAGATAGACATGCACAGCAAATTTGCTCATGCAGAATCGATTAAATCAAAGTTGGCTGATAAAGTTACCGATGCTTTTAAGAGAATGCTGGTCTCGAATACTACAATCTGATGAAGGGCTCGAATTTTTCAACTCCACCCTCTCCACCCTGACGAAAAGACTTGGCATCAACCACTACCACACTTAGACTAAGGCGAGTGTGGTTGCACGTTTTAACCGGACACTGAAGACTTCAATATGGAGGGAATTTACGCTTAGAGCCAGCCAGAAGTGAATAGATCTGCTTCCCTCTTTATTAGAAAAATATAACAGTTCGTACATAAGGCCTTTAAGGCAAGGCCTAAAGACTTGGTTGCTGGTAAAGTTCAGCGTATTAATCTGACCCCTTCCTAAACGAATAAAACCGAGGTGGTAAGAATTTCTAAGGCAAAGGCTTTCTTCAGAAATGGATCAATGAAATTTAGTCTATAGATAAAGCAAGAAAGACAAACCTGGTCACATATACGCTTAAGGATTACGGTGGGGAAAGCATAAAGGCGCAAGTTTTACAAGTGGTAGTTACAAAAAACAGGTGTTCTTCCTTTTGGTGTATAACGTGTTGGAGACGAAGAAGGTGACGAAAAAGATCAGATACTTGGTTAAGTTTAGAGGGTATGACGATAAATTTAACAGTTGGGTGGATAATCCAGACTCGTTGGGATTATGTAGAAACAGAGTGTACATTTTTTTCTATACACTAGTAAGATGTGATCTAACACATGTGTTAGATCACACTAGTTTGTGTGATCTAACACATTTTTTTTCTGTATATAAAGAGTTTACATTTTGTATGATGTCAAATTCTTTTTCTTATATATAAAGAGTTGACAGTTCGTTTGTGGTCTCTAGATTCAAGCATGTCTACAAAGACCACATATACCTGTCCATTTTGTGTGGAAGTGTTCCCTTTCCAGCAGTCGTTGATAGACCACCTGTCCAACCATCACCGCAGACTGAAGACTTCCATCAAGTCCTGCACCATTCTGTCTGCGAAGAGAGAGGATGCAACGTCTGCTACGTCTGCCCACCAACCTGTGAAGAGGCCTTTGATGGTGCTCAGAAAGTGTTTGAGAGGGACTTCGAGAATGACGATGGCTACACACACTTCTCTCCTCCGTGATCCCCAGTGCCTCCGTTCTTCTCTAACACTCGCCATAGCCCGACCGTTATTCACCTGCCTGTCATCTTTAATTTCCTATTAATTCCAAATGTGTTTCCAGAACCGGGTTAACCCTCAATACTGGGTTCTGGAACAACTTTGGCAATGTGCCCTCCATTTACCGATATCTCCACGTTACTTGATGAGGCATATGTAAACCCACCACACCATCGATGCCTTTAACGAGAAGAGAGCAGCTGGGCCGTCGTTGGCGTGATGGATCTTTGCGTCAAAATAGCCAAGTACGACCCTTTCCGTGCCTCCTCCTACATCCCTCTACCCAAACAACTGAGGAAGAACCACCAGTTTTTGGTGAATATTGAAAACAAGACCGACAACATGTGCTTCTGATACTCTGTGTTGGCAGCGATTCATCATAGCTTTGTCATAGCCCCCTTCATTACCACCAGTACACGAACACCATTGACCACTCTGTGTTATGATACCCGGTGCAGCTGAACCAGAACGATGAGTATGAATCAAAGAACAGCAGCCTGGCCATAAATGTGATCGCCTACACTACGTAATTCGGACTCACCCCATTCGAGTCTGCAAGTCGGTCGCCGGACGCACCGTTATCAACTTGCTCTATCTTGTGGAGGACATGAAGTTATTATGCCACGACTGCTTCTCGGGGTTTACTCGTGAAATTACCCTCAGAAAACATCAAGCCGAGTGTTTTGCTTTGAACCCGAGTCAGGCATCGGGTTGAGGCATCGGGTTGAGGCATCCCAGACTTGATGACAACACTTTGGAGTTCAAGCACTTCAACTGACAACACAAGCATCCCTGAGTCATCTTTGCCGACTTCGAGTGCCTTATGCTACCTGTATCTGTTCATCTGCCCCGTCTGTCTACCAGTTCGACCACATCCATTCACAAACACGTTACCTGCAGTTACGGCTACGTAATTATCGATCCAGAAGGGGAAATCGGAAACAAAAAGTACCATTTTGGACTGGATGT
This sequence comes from Lithobius niger, assembly GCA_023313725.1. Taxonomy (NCBI): domain Eukaryota; kingdom Metazoa; phylum Arthropoda; class Chilopoda; order Lithobiomorpha; family Lithobiidae; genus Lithobius; species Lithobius niger. Next base: position 18,488 of record JAHWFP010149736.1, read on the forward strand.
GGTCGAAAACTTTATGAAGTCGGTGGAGGAAGAAGCTTTGAGGTATGCTACCATCATAGTCAATCCTTGCCCTCTAACTCGCACGGAAGGAGAAGAGACGCGTTCGCAGCTGGCCTGGACAAGGCCTACTGTGGACAAGGTATCAACCCGAGACAATAAGTACCAGTCCAAAAAGTAGGCTTGAGAAAGAAATGAAGGTCCCCAACCACGACCATTTTCCTCCCTGAAAGTATCAAGGGGCTTCCTACAGCAAGTGCAACTTGTCGGCGAGACAGAGCAGCATCATCCCAGTAGTCATCCACTACTTGGAAGCTATGACATGCACCAGTTAGGTTTGGCAGCTGAGAAGTTCCATGGGACGTGTCGACATCATCTCTAGGAATGCGAGCAATTCCAGAGTATGTCAGTGAATCTGAAAACTCCCTTTCTGTTACCAAATTCATTCAAAAGAATCTCGTTGTCACTCTCAGATTCATCGACAGCGTAAATTTATTGGCTTCATCCCTGGCAATGCTCGTCACCATCCTGAAGAATGCAGGTGGCGCCTTCTCCATCAAGATCCCTTTGAGCTCCATTCAAGATCGGTTCACCGCATTTAACCGTGACTTAAATACTGACGCCTAACTAAACCTGTTTACACAGAAAGGACACGATCCCAACGAACACGTAACTGGTGTGCACGTTTTTGATGAAACCCAATAACCACTTTGGGATACTTTTTACTCTAACGTCAGACAGGAAATCATCGGCAAGGAGGAACATGCACAGACAGTCTGGAGCCTGTTAGCCATGAAACTCTTTTCTGCTTCCATGCCATATACTAACAAACGGCTGTTTCCCTTCTGGCCATAGTCTTCGAGAACTTTCGAACGCTCTGTTTTCGAATATTTCACCTAGATCCCTGCTACTGTCTATCTACCCTAGAACCTTTCATCCATGTAAATAAACATAACTTCATCACTTCTGCCATCAAAGGTGGACTTTCTTACATCGCTCGACACTATGCTTCAGTAAATAACCCCTACATCCTCGAGACTGTTCGACCCCTAGTGACCCATATCCATCCTCATCTACCTGGATGCCAACAGCCTCTATGGGTGGGCCATGATCCAGAAGTTACCATATGGAAACTTTAGATGGTTCACCAAACGAACTTCACGATGGTTCAGAAATTTCGATTTTCTTCTTGGTTTCAGACGATGGGGATTATGGCTACATCCTAGAGGTCGACCTCGACTACTCTCCTGAGGTAGTTGATGCGCATAACCCACTGACTCCAAAACCTTTGAAGATCGATCCTTTGTTAGTTTTACTGTTCTCCAAGACGGTAGCCGAGCAAATAGGTCATGAAGTCAAGTCCACCACTAAACTCACATTGAACCTCCTTTACAAATGGAAGTACATTGTCCACTACTGGAATCTTAGGTATTACTCACAACAAGGTATGGTTCTTTGTCGTACTGGTGTGAATTAAACTTCAAGCATTTGGCCTGGCTGAAGCACTACATCGTGGGAAATACCGGAAAAAAATGCAGGCAGCCGTGAACGACTTTGAAAGGAACCTGTTCAATCTCATGAACAGTGCGGTGTTTGGAAAGATGCTCTGACAAGAGCAGAACAGGCTGCCCTTCAAACTCACTACCAATGTAGAAAAATCGGTGAAATACTCCTCCCTCCCACACGCTGATTCCATCCAAATTCTAAACGAGAACCTTGTCTCTGTACTGTTGAAGGCGCGCACTATCGACTGCAATCTCCCCCATCTAGTCTGGCTTTACCATCTTAATCCATTCCAAATTACTAATGTTTCGGTCCACTACCGTTAGATCAAACCTAAGTACGGAAACAAACCATCACTGTTGTTCACCGATACGGACAGCCAGTTTTATTGTATCGAAACTGAAGACATTTACACAGATATTGAAGGAGTAGAGCAAGTGGTTTGACACCTCTAACTACCCGCAGGATCACCCACTCTACAGCACTTTACAACAGATTCTCAGCAAGTTTTAGGATGGGCTGGGCGGGGTACCGGTAAAAGAGTTTGTAGGCCTCATAGCTAAGATTTATTCATACATCACGATGGAGAAAGAAAACCAGATGGCAAAAAGGATCAACAAGACCTTGGTCAAGAATCATCTTAGACACGAGGACTACAAACAATGCCATGAACAGCATACAGTCGATAAGGGGACAACGTGGACCAGCATTCATAGCAGAAAACACCAAATCACAACTTACAATATAACGACGTCTTTGCTCTCGCCCTATCATGATAAGCTTTTGATTCTTGAAGAAGGGGAGCATACGTACGCCCCGTTCACTACAGTACTTCTGACAATCAGTTTGAAAACAGGGACGACGATAATGATTCGGACGTGACCTAGACACCGATTTGGAGGAGTCAGAGAAGATTCTTGCGGTACTCGTCCACGTCTTTTTGTTGTCAAACTTTGCTTTATAATATAAAAAAAATAAGTAATAGTTGTTGGTGAGAAACTAACGGTTACCGAATGTTATACCACGGCTGCAATGATTGGCCTGGCAGTTGGCAAGTCCATCGAGTGCACAGCACGAGATGGGTTTGCCCACTCGAGAGCCAATCATCACAGCCGCGGTATAATACTCGGTAACCATGATTTTCTCACCAACACCAAATTTATACCCGGTTGGGACACCAAGCTAACTCGTATTTTATTAAAACGTTTTTGTGTTATTTATTTTGTATTTGTGAAAATTGTTTCAAGATATGCATTAGTCAGTATATCGATATGGAAGGTCATTCCATTTTAGTTTGTGGTGGGGGGGGGGTTAAACGGACGTGTCTGTTGGCTGGTAAGCACAAGTTTGTGGAGGGGAATTGGTGGGAGTTAGACAGGTGCGTCCTTTGGCTGGTAGGTTCAAGTTTTAGGATCAGAATCTTGGGAGTGAACAAACTTCGATATGTGCGGCAGCAGGGATAGAAGGATTCCATGCAGCACATTCCGCCAAAGTAAGTAATTATTTTTTAACGTTTGTAGTTTGAGAATTGTTTCTAGAAATACGGTAATAGGCACACCGGTATGAATGAGGGTGCTTCTATTTTAGTTTGTAGGCCTAGGGGGGGTAGATAAGTTTTTTGTACGTGTTTATTGCATTACGTTTTGGCTGGTGTATTTGGTCTTTGTGTGTGCTTTCCTGGTTACGTGATTCGAAAGTGTCAAAATTGTGGGTTATCAGCAAAAGGATGGGGTACCTTGATAACCCACACTTTTTGCGATGACACACACTTCGGGTCATGGTTAACGGGATTTAACCTATTGAAATTTAGCATGGCGTTGAATTAGCGTGACGTCACAACCGTTGTATAAATAATAATAAATAAATAAATTTCTTTGTCCTCAAGAAGGTACAAAATGTGAGAATGGGTTGTATTGCCAACCAAATACAACTCACCCAATTTACATGTAAAACTCACTTCAAATGTTGACGTAAAATCTTAAAACGACAAAATGCCTGTAGTTTCCTAAAATCCATAAGATCTATATCTGTCGAAATTTCGTCAAGGATTTTTGTAAATTTTGTTAAAAGGAGCAGTGCTATGGTTGCTTCTAGTGTGGACGTAGGCTCACTTGGTCTAAGGACTTTTTAACAGAAGCAACCCAATAAAAAGACACAACTTCCTAAACTAGAAAATTCCCAGCCGCAACAACCCGATGGAAGAAATAATACTTCGTACAGTCTAGTCTACCCATTGGGAGAACAAATTTTTAGGTTGTGACCATGGGTTCTATTATACGTTTGTCTGTCAAAGGGCGGCAGTTTAACTGGTAATAGATGATACAGAATATTGTAAGTAGCAAATCCACTTTCAGACTTCCAAGATCCAAGGTATCAAGGAGAAGAATTTTGAGACGTTTAGAATATGAACAATCTCTTAGTACTGGGATTGTTTTTGAAAAACGTGTCTGTACTGACTCAACCTGGTCAATGTCCTTCAAGAGGTGTGGCGACCTGAACTTGCTCGCATACTCCACGATAGGACACACACACACTTTGTACGCCGAGTAAAATGTGCCTATTTCCTGATGTGAAACAACGGCAAACAATGAACGCACGGCGGTTATTGTTCATGGTTATGAAGCAGCAATGTAATGTATGTTTAAAATCAAAATTGTAGACTTTTACCTGGTTCACCGTTGGCAAGGCTTCACTGTGACGAAAGTAACAAATGTTGTCAATGCTTTTCCCAAAGGTGAGACGCATACATTATTTTTTTTTGCAAGAGGCAGCTTCCACATATCAGCCCAATTTTGAACCTTGTTATCACCATTCTGAAGAAGCCTGGTATTTCCTCAGCGACCGTAGCAGAGTAAAGCTTGAGATCGCCGTCAAATTGGCATGCTTGACAGAGCCCTACACCATGAACCATGGTTGTTTGCTGTAATGTCATGATGAGTTAGCCACTGTCGAACGAGAACAGCAGCTCTTTGGCCGTCCGAGTGAACTAGCCCAGTCATGTGACTCGCGCGTCATGGCAAACAGCCGTGGCACGTGGTATAGTGTATTTTAAGTCGTTCAAGTAAACCATAAAGAGTTGGGAGCCTATGACTGATCCCTGTGATACTCCACTGATAACCTTTGTAGCTTTTGACATTTTTGTGCCGATATATTCACTTGCTGGGTTCGATCGGAGATAAATGCGGACATCCAACTGAGTAAATTTACTGCAAAACCAATATCGCTCGATATAAAACAGAAGCTTTGAATGCACAACTGATTCAATAGCATTTTGAAAATCAAAGAGAATAATATCGGCAGCGATTCCCAAGTCCAAAGCTTCAATCCATTGGTGATGTGCCAAGAGCAGTTGTGGTGAGTCACCGAGCGTCCAGGTAGGAAACCAAATTGGTTATCATCTACCAGTTGATGTTGGACAATGACGCTCGTCATGGTGTTCCGAACAATCGATTCCATGATCTTGCACGTTACTGATGTTAGTGAGATGGGTCGATAGTTTTTGGATCGGCTGGGTTCCCTTTTATGAAAACAGGAACAACATTTGTATTGTTCCAATGACCTGGTATAACACCCAAGCGAAACGACTGGTCAAAGATTTGTTAAATAGTGGTTATGAGGTAACAGATATGTTTGTAGAAATATGGTAACAGACCTTCTGGTCTAACGTCGTGGCTCGACCTCATCCCATTTATAGCATTGGTGAAATCTTGCAGTTTAAAGTTACAGTATTAAAACATTTCTTATACTTGCTAGGAGTTTGTTTGTTTCCATGAGTGGGTTTTGATGGGAGTTGTATTTCTGGACTCCATTTCTTGAAAATTCAGCGTTCAGTAATTCAGCTTTTCCCAGCTTGTCGACGACTAACTTAAATAAATCAATAAAAACGGGGAAAAGCTGAAATGTTTTGTTCCTAAAGAATTTGCCTGTCGTTTTGGACCAATATGTCTTTGACGCTGCTAACACAAGACATGGGTTCGGGTACCATGTCTTGGCACATCACTTCATTGTACTTCATTGTCATTCATTGTACTTTTCTTTGTTTATTATCATAAGAATTTGTTTGTGGAACTTTCAAAGTTTTAGATTTTTACGAAGTAGTTTAAATAGTTCCTTGTTAAATTTGTCATAACAGTGCCAGTGTTCCATACTAATTGACGACACAGTGCGACACCTCCAAATATGATTTCAAGATTTTTGTTCCACGGTTTGCTACCTGAATCTGGAATCTCGAATTCACGCTTCCAAATTACCCAGCAAAAATTGTAGGTTGTAAAAGTTTACACATTTCTTTTCAGTGTTAACTTCGTTAAGATTTTGAAGCAGTTTGAAAGAAACGATGTTATTGTCTCTAAAACAAGGTTTTGGTTCTGCATCGATGTCAACAATCACCCTTAGTATGAATGAATGAGAAATTTATTGCACCAAAAAGATACAAACGGTCACGTAAGGGACCGTCTACTAATGCCCTGCCCAAAACAAATTAAACACGAACAAAGTAAAAGTAACCAATTACTGGCCTTAGCCATTGTTGCATACTAAAAACACATTACAAACTTTGTAAGATCTACACTTTTAAGTCTGAATTTAAAAGAGGCAAGGGATGGGGCATGGGCAACATCAGCAGGGAGCGCATTCCAAGGCTCAACGACACGATTTGAAAAAGTACCTACGACAATCACTCTTAAAAAGTCTCATGATCAATAATATTTAAAACCGTGATCCCGTTGTCAGTCCCCCTCACGCAGTTGAAAAAACAGACTGCTATGCATATTCGTCAAACCATGGAGGATGGAATAGGTCATGTAGAGGTCCAGCTTAAGCCTCTTTACTGCAAGGGTGTCCAACCCCAAAATGCTAAGACGCTCAGAGTATGATTTATATTTTAGCCCAGGCAAGTATTTTGTGAATGTATGTTGAACGGACTCGATGAATTTTATATGTTTTAATAAATACGGTGACCAAACTTGGCTACCGTTCTCCAAAATTGGCCTCACAAAGATTTTGAAGGCCCAAACAAGAGTTTTTGCATTGCCAGAGGTGAAACATCGCTTAATAATGGTCACTCTTTGCCGTCCACCCTTGGCATCGTGGTCGCAATGTGACCCGCTTTTAAGATCACATGTAAACCATACACTCAAGTCCTTTATCTCAAATACATAATCCAAAATCTTATCAAATAATAGGTAATTCCTCTCTTGATTTTTTTTAACAATGTGAAAGGCATTACATTTTAGATCTGATATTGGTTATCGTTATCGTCAGTTAAGATGACGTCAAGTATGTTGGCACTTCGAGTTGGTTTTGTAACCAATTGTATTAAGCCACTACCAGCAATTTTCTCCAGAAACTTGGTGTGTAGACGGTTTGTGGCAACTTCAAGTATAGCCATTCGACAGTGCACAGATTTACTTCTCAGTAACAAAATAAGTTTCGAAGAGCTTGGCTAAATTTGCCAAGTTGTGAACCTGCTCATATCATCGATCTGCAATTCCTTGTCACTATTTGATAAGTAACCCAAGATTAAATTCAGCCCTGATGAAATCATTTGAAAGCTCATTGCTGCTGTCTTGAAATATATGTGTTTTAAGATCCATTTCCTTTTCATACACTGAAGCCACACGATCCGCACACTATCCGCGTTCTCTTCTAAGAACGACATAGGTCCGTCCGTTCGTTATTACAACATCTGTAATTGTTTCTGTTAGCCATGTTCTGTAATGGAAAACTTGCTAAATCGTAGTGATCATTCGAAAACGCATTCGAAAACAGCAAGATTTGCTACCAAGTTTTTATCATCTATGAGGCAAATGTTTATAAATTTTACATAATATTGTTTACGAGAACAAGCAGCTGTATTAATTTTTTAGGTTGGAAAGTTTAATTTATAGTGGGCCCATTTATAGAAACTGGATTTCTGTCAAAAGGTTTATCGGGACTTAGTTTTTTTCCCTTGACTCTCCATACAATGGTTCAGTTCACCTTCAGCTCCCTGACGCAACCTGGCTAAAGTTCAGTTTCACGAGGTCTTTATGCAGGTTTTTACCTGGTATGATTCGTACACTTGCTTTTACCTGAATTTTTGGGGTATATCCGCAATTACATGTCTTATCTCATTCATAAGAACTGGTTTCCCTAGTTTTGTCAGATGGGTTCCATCTCTTGACATCAGTCTCGAATCCGACAATAATTCGTGATCAATCGTAATCAGATTACAGTATTTTTCTATATAGAGTTGCCTCAACATGAACTTACACTCCGTGATGATCCTGTCTTCCTGTAGTAAGTGGACCTAAAGAAGTCTGAATAGCTCAATAGATGACCCTTTGCATTTGATTTAATTGGCCTGATTTTTTCGTATATATTTTGTAGATGATTTAAAATGACGTCCATTATTTGCGACTGCACAGACAATTATGTAAACGTCTGGGTGGGTATTTGAGAGGAAGTTCTCAATATCTGCACAAAGTATTTGAGCTGTACGGCCTGGTTAAAACCAAGTTTTAGAATCTGGGTGGTTGTTTGTTACAAGTGAATTACCAATGATCAGACATTGTTTTTTCTCGCCCCACTTTGGTGATGTAAAATCTGTCCTTTCGGTTGTTTTCATTGGTGTATGTTGCATTTTGGAGACTGGGTTTAATTTATCCAGAATCTCAATCTCTGCCAGGTTTCTTACAGAAATGCAGTCCTATGTTTTCTTGTTCTGCTTTGGTTTTGTTGTTGCGATCCATTCTGGGTATTTGTGTCTTATTTATTGAGTATTCTTCGTTTCAGATCTTTTACTACGCATTGGACCATTCGTTGGTACGACAAAGGTTTGTTTGACCTCAAACATCAAGCTTGGCATGCTACCAGTGTTATTCGGTATTTTGTCTTGACTATTCGCTTTCTTTTTTTTTTTTTTACATTTTGTATCATAGCTTTTTGTCTCGCACAAATGTCATGGTGGAACAACGTAAAACGTGCCAAACCATCTTCCCCTATAACTATGATCGATTTATTTTCATCGTAGTACAGTGTGTCACATCTGCTGTTAAGATTTGGTGAGTTACAGGTTACCGGCCCTCAAATATTATCCAAAACACGTCTTGGAGATCTTTCATCGACAGATCGTTCATTGTGTTGGTCCAAGGATGTCACATTGCTGAAAGAAATTTTGTGTTTGAATAATTTCAGTTTATACACTAAGAGTGCACTGGGTTATAGTCCGGAGTGAATCTAGAACACACGGTTTCAGTCCAGGTTAACAAAACGAACACTCAATATTTATTGTTTCTCTAGATAAAGGCTTTCTTTTAAGTGCTAAGACACTTAAGTTTAAGACACAGTCCAGGTTACTTACATCAAGAGTCTAAAAACTCCTAATTTGTCTGTTCTCTTTGGCTATTTTGTTGCAGTCTGACAAAAGTTTTGGGTTATTTTTTTGTTAGCACTCTCAAGAATGTCTTTTAGATTTTGATTTTTATTTAAAGACCCAAAAAGGGTTTTTGTTGACATCTCATTGGAAGAATTTCAGAAGTTTCATCGACATGCAGGTCACATGTGCATACATACTCGTAAGATTTTGGTTTATATCAAACAGGTATATGTCCTTTTCTGGGTTTGCAGAATAGCTAACAGTTTTCAGTCGTGATACAGAGTTAAAAATCATTGCATTGTGGATATTTTGACTGTCATTTAGCACAGTGGTGAGATGTTTAGGGTTGATGAAGATTCGTATAGCACAGTGGTCAGGTCTGATTGATGAATTATAGGTTAACGGTCGTCTAAGATTATCTGTAACACGGCTTGGTAATTTTTCACTAACAGATGTTTCATTGGGTTGGTCCAGATTTGCAATATTACCGAAAACAAATGTGCGTTTGAATAGTTTGAGTTTATACACTAAAAGTGCATTAGGTTGTAGTCCTGAGTCAATCCAGTACATACGGATTCTGTCCGAGTAAACAAAACCCTGACTGAAACATTTTTTTTGTGTGCCGTGTGTGTTTTATGAGTGGTCACAGCCCGTTAACCAGCTGAACATGGGCGGGTGATTGAGCTGCCACGGCGAAAGAAGACAGCTTGGTCACCCACGTCGGCTGTGGGGTGGCTTTCGTGGTGGAAACGGCAAAGAAAAGCTGTCGCCAGACTGAAAGGAGACTGATTGGCCAGATGGAATGTGGGTCTACCCTGGGAAATGACTGGAAGGGAGCCACGACGTCTTGATCCTCCAAACGGTGAAAACCTTCCATGGACTCGACGAGACGGTCATGGCCAATCCTGCTGCGGAACACGGGCAGGTAACAGAGCCTGCCATGACGAAACATACAGCTTGGCCGGTGGCATCGGTGGGTTTTACATTAATTTCTGATTAATGAGCAAGTTGGTGAGCTATCAAAAAGCGGCACTGCAGGTAAAAAAAAACAAATGGCGTCTCTAGTTAAGTTGATGCTGTTAGAGAGGCATTAAAAATCTTGTTTTTGCTATTCCCTTACGCTTCGAGGCGTATATTAAGGTTATGAATGGGTAGGAAAAAAGACTCCGCTCTCACAGCATTGCTTTGACAAACTATGCTAATGTTTTTACCTCTGCGTATGTCCAGTGTGCCTTGCAGCTAATCTGTGTATGTCCTGTGCCCATTGCAACTAGTCTGCATATGTCCAAGTGTGCCTTGCAGCTAGTCTGCATATGTCTGGTGGCCTTGAAGCTAGTCTGCGTATGACCAGTGTGCCTTGCAGCTAGTCTGTGTATGTCCTGTGTGCCTTGCAGCTCGTCTGCGTTTGTCCAGTGTGCCTTGAAGCTAGTCTGCGTATGTCCAGTGTGCCTTGCAGCTAGTCTGCGTATGTCCAGTGCCCCTTGCTGATAGCCCAGTGAATGGCTCCAGATACGAACGCCACAGTAAATAAGGTGTTATTTATTCCCAAACCACCTTACCTACTGGATTCTATTGATTTTCGAACAATGAATGGACAAGACAAAAAAGGCACTACTGACAGATGCGAGCCCCCACAAACACAAGACAGCAATCCAGATTTAAATTTTCAGCCGCAGTATTTCGGTCTTGATCACAAAAAAGAAAACAATAAACACGAAATGCGAGCGAGAGCTCCATTCAAACTGACGGATGAGGCATTTTGTATATGACGTCATGTGTATAAATATGTGTAGAGATTTAAGTCCATCATTTGGAAGCCAGCTCCAGTGCGAAACGATAACCTTCATAAATTCCTCAAACTACTCAGCGACCAACCAATAATAACAAAAGCACCCACTTTCATCAAGGGTGACGTCGAACTACTATATGTATGTGCAGTATTAAAGCCCACCATTTCGAAGCCAGTTCCAGCACGATGACAAACACTTTAATAAATTCCTGGAACTACTCAGCGACCGATAATAACAAAAACGACTGCTTCCATCAAACGTGACATCAAACTACAATGTGTATGGGTAGAGCCCATCATTTCGAAGGCAATCATTTCGAAGCCAGCACCAGCATGAAACGAGCACTTTTATAAATTCTTCGAACT
>JAHWFP010149737.1:0-20631 GCA_023313725.1 Lithobius niger
GGGTCTCCAAACCAATCGACAGGAAATTTAGGCCTCATGCCTTTACACAACAAATACTTTTCAAACTGTCCACTTCAACTTAGTCCGTACACCATTCACTTTTATACTGAAGGTGAAGAAAGGGAGATGTATACTGTTAACTTGAACGTTACTATAAATGGTCATACTGAGTATTTAGACACCACAGTTTCAAAGCACTATAAACCAGCTTTGTTTGGTAAGGATTGGTTGTGAATTTTTCGGATTAATTACGATCCTCACTATGACTTTCAAACCAAGGTTAAGAGTGTCAAAAAAGTAAAAGTTGATATTCCAACAGTTGTCCCTAAGGAAATCGAAAATGGGTTTCCTGCGTTGTTCAGCCCTGGCATTAGTAAACTTAAAGACTATAAAGCCAAAATTCAACTCAAAGCTGATGCCACACCAGTATACAGACGGGTACGCCCCGTTCCTTTGCTCTAAAGGAAAAGTAAACCAGGAAATCGGGTGCCTAGTGAGCCTGGGTATCCCGGAACCAGTAGATACGTCAGAGTGGGCGACTCCGATTGTCGTGGTTCATAAATCTAATGGCGAAATTAGAGTGGTTGTGATTATAAGACCACTGTGAACCCACAACACGAAGTCGACCGTTATCCAGTTCCAACAGCTGCAAAACTTTTTAGTGAGTTAGAAGGTAGTGACACTTTCAGCCTTATCAATCTTAAGGATGCACTTCTGCAAATTGAGCTTGACCCAGAGTCATAGACTGCGTTGACAATTAACATGCCTCTAGGACTTTTTCGATAGCTTAGAGTACCTTTAGGCCTAGCCTCCAGTCCGGGAATTTTTCAGAGAGTAATGACCAAAATTACGAGCAAAATTCCGAAGTGTTTGCCATTTTATGATGACATTCTCGTAAGTGGCAAAGGTGCTAAACACGACGAGTCGTTAAACCAGTTGTTAACAACATTACAAGACGCTGGGGCTAAACTTGGAATCTATAAGTGCAAATTGTCGCAACCTGAGTTCAAATATTTAAGACACATGATAAATGCCGAAGGCTTACACACACAGCCTGAGGTGATTGAAGCTGTAATAAAAGTCCCAAATCCAACTAATATTGCTGAAATACAGAGTTTTTTTTAGGATTTGTAAACTATTATTCAAATATCTGCCTAACTTGGCTCATATTTTGGCTCCAGTTACCCGGCTGTTTGGGTGTGGGGGACAGAACGTGATCAAGTGGTGAATAAAGTTAAAGAACTTTTTGTTAAGTCAAATGTCTTAGTACATTATGATCCAAAACTAAAGCTTAAATTAGTTTGTGACGCTTCCCCATGGGGTAGGTTCAAGCCTGATGCATGTCATGCCTAATGGTGAGCATGCCCCATTGCGTTTGCTTCGCGTAAACTCACAAAAGCTGAACAGGGATACAGTCATTTCGACAGAGAAGCACTTTCCGTGACGTGGGGAGTAAAAATGTTCCATGAATATATCTATGGGCAAAAATTCATATTACAGTCTGATCAGAAGGCTCTAGTGGGGATTTATAGCCCTAAAAAGGTAATCCACAAATGGCTGTATGTAGGGTGCAGGGCTGGGCAGTCATGTTAAACGGTTACACTTATGACTTTCAGCATATACCAAGGAAAGATAATTTAACTGCCGATGCATTGTCAAGACTCCCCCTCCCCAACAATGACGTTTTTGAGGAGGCGGAGGCTCAATATAATGTGTTGGCATTAGTAACGATTGCGAATCTTCCAGTTCAAAACAAATACTGGTAGGTGAAAGTTCACCATGGCTGGCCGGTAACTTGCGATGACCAGGATTTACAACCTTACTTCACCCGCCGCAAAGAAATCACTGTTGAATCTGATACTTTGTTTTGGGGTTACAGTGACATAATTGCGACAGCCTTGTGCAGACAAATGATGCGCAATCTTCATAGTTCACATTTAGGAATTGTCAAACTGAAAGGCTTAGCTGGAGCTAAAATTTGGTGGCCATCAATTGAAGATGCTATTGAAAAAGTTAAATCATCCACAAATTGTCAAGAATTTAAAAATACGCAGATATCTGGTCCCAAACACACTGGGAATATCCACTAAAGGCTAATGCTAGATTTCATGTTGATTTTCTTAGGCCCGTTGCATAATTACATGTTTCTAATAATGCTAGATGCCTACAGTAAAATTCCATTTGCGCACAAACTAAAGACTACCCACATTGGCAAATATGGCTTAATGGACTGTCTTGTCACCACAGTAGACGTCGTCCGAATTCCAAAATTGGTTGAAATTAAATGGAATCAGACACCTAACAGGTTCCGCATTTTCCCCGTGGGTCAACGGAATAGCTGAAATTTATGTCTGGAATTTTAAACACGTGTACACTGTACAAGGCAGCTCCACGTGATGGTTGTGGATTACAAGAAAGTGTAAATGCATATTTATTATCATCACGAATCACACTTAGCGCCACTACTCAAGCAACGTCCAGCTAGTAAATTATATTTTAATCGTGAATTAAAGTCACGTCTCGATCTGTTATTTCCGAACTTCTGTTGTAAAACGCCAACAACTGAAACAAATTCAGAGTATACAGCACCGTACACTCCACAAATATCAAATAAATACCCCAATTTTGTATCGTAACTTCAGTAAAACTTCTGATAAAACTATGGTTCCCTGGCACAATATCCAAAATACTGTTGCATCAAATTTATTCTTACCTTACTAGTAACAACACGGAACTCAGTAAGCACCGTGACCATATTCGGTTGCGGGAGAATGAAGACGCTGCTAGTTCAGCTCAACAGCTATTAATTCTGTCGTTAAAACCAGTTAATTCCACGCTGAATAAAAAATGCGGTAATGAGCAAGAACACGTTAAAAATAAAAAACGGTATTCTTGCGGCAGTCAGCGTCACGAACAGAGATGTTGCGCGACTAATTTGCCGAATGCTAATTATAAGAAAAGAAGTGTAGGCAAATCACGTAGGCCAGATGTTTTGACCCCCCAAGAAAATACCAAATAATGAGTCAACATCCGATCAGCCTAGTTGTGTCCAAACGCCAAGTAGCAGTGCAAGTAAAGCGCTTATCCCCTAAACAAGTCTCAGTGGTCGCATTCGTTGACGTTGCTCATCATACCATGCTTCAAGACTCCAGCGCCTCGTTTCAGGAAATTGCAAAGCAGCAGGTGGCCCCCCGTATCTGTCAGGCATATCCGCCTATAGGAAATCCAGAGCCCACTGAAATGAGAATGGCTTTCCCACTGGCTTTCTATAAAATCACCAGTGCGTGAGTCCGAAGTGTCCAAGGCTACTTCAGTTTCGCGAGTAAGAAAAGCACCCGATAAATTAAATTTATATCTAAGCACTAAATAACACAACACAGCGTGGGCGAAGCTGTTTCTTCGTTGTTAAGTACTTCGTTGATTGTCAGCCCAACTGAGGGCTGGGCTTTAAACTGTGCGATAGGCTAGCAACGTACCACGTTAAGCGTATCGGGAACAAACCTGATCATTTTAAATTGTGCCATGCTGGCAAAAATGTACTTGTAAATTGTTATTCGTGGTGAAAATTGATTCCTGGTTTTAATTCTACGTTTTTTTCCCTGTGTATTTCTCTATGGCCGAGAGTGTCAGCATACATGCTAAGGGGCACTACGTTAGCAGCTTGCTAGGCATAGCAAATCAACATCAGGCAATGCTGTCAAATTCTATTCTGGAAACTAACTTCAAAATAAACGTCAGCTGACCGATGTCTCATTCGTGGCTTTGCGAAAGTTACAACAAAGTTCTAAATCTCAAGTACTAAAGACAAGATTCCATCAACCATGATCCTGATGGTGGCAGAGCAGAAATTTAAAGGAATAACAAAAATTTAAAAAGGCCATTTATGTTTTCAGGCTTTTTTATTAGTGTTTTATCAATTTTTGTTCCAGCTTTCACAAGTCCTTAGTTATTTTCTTTGAAAGTCCAATTCTCTCTGAATTAAATGAAAAAAATACAATTTCTAAGGCTACTGTGTAACTAGAACTACGGGAAAATAATGATATTTTTTTCGCAGCTAAACGATAGATTTTTTTTCTCTTTTTTTAATTCGCTGGTTGGTTGTATTGTCGTGTCGTCACTTGCGGCACGACAATTGTTAGCATTCTTATATCCTACATGTTAACCCCACTCCCAGCTTAACTTACTACCATAGCCTTAGAAGTGTCATCATATGTTACTGTCATACTGCCATACTGATCTTGTGACATGATCTAACCATATGACCAGTAAAAGTTGTTAAAAGACGTTGCTTGCAATAAAAAATATCCACAATTTCCTAGCTCACGTATGTGTTGCAGCCATGAATTAATCTAGGTTAGAACCCACAAGCATGAGTTCAACGTTCATACATCACAAAAAAACTGCAGCTATATGGTTCATTCACTGATATCGTGTCCTGCAGGTTAGTGACACCATTGTTGGACCTAAGCGCACGTAATTTTATCCAACAAACTGCCACCACATGTATTGTCAAATGCGATTGGATAATTGTTTGTGACGTCAACACGGTCCAGGGCAATATTACGACGGTACTGGCCGAAAAAAAACAAGCGAGTGGCACGCTACCAGACAAAAGTACTCTCATTGTTATAGAATGGGGAAGCATGACATATAGGCGTACTTTCTGGTAGTGCGCCATTGACAATGTAAGACGTACATGCCTACACATTGGTTGCAATAAGAGGGTTAAACACGGATTGCCTGATAACGTTGGGATATAACACACACATGTTGATAGACGCAGTCTTGCCTGGACATGGCATCCTGTCCACCGAGCCGCAGCAAAGTTGTGTAGAATTTTTTTCCGTTAATAAAGTAACAAGCTATTAGAAATTACAGTCAGTTAGCACCGCATATCATCCGAGCTACTTGCCTCAACTCTGACCCCCATAGTTCTCAGATTTCGTTCGAGCCAGCTCGGGAAGTGGTCAAGATAGGTGACTACAGAAACTACGCGATCCCCCAAAAGGAAACGCAAAAGGACCGGACAACAAGGTGCGATACAAACCAAACTGACCTGTGACACTCAGCCGGGCAAGCAAACCAGATGTGACTCCCCCCCAACCGTGAGGAGTTATCTCCGAGAGATGTTCAACATAAACCGGATGCTCAATGATATCAAGCACTCGCTCGAACACTTGAGTTTCGTTCCCCAGTACACCGATCAAAACCAATCCGGAGAGTTTGAGCGGCCGGCCAAAAAGAAACGATCAAAGGATGCAACGGGTGCCAAACTATCCGAAACGGCTTCCAAGATCAATTCAAACTTAATGAAGTCGCTATTGCAAGTTTTCATGTTTGGGGACGGTTACTCGACAGAGATCGGGGACGAGGACAACGACGATCTTTTGTACATCTATAAAATCAATGGAGACGACCGAAGCAAGACTGTCTCGGAGACGTGCGACAGTCGAATGTCCACCTACATTGATAAGCTACATTGCTACACTCAAGTGCCCGTCGATCGGAATCTGGGTGAAACAGACATTCGTCGGCAGTTACCGACTTCATATCCATCTCAAATTGTATCGTTTGAACAAGGGCGAAGAGTCCAGACGGCGGACTGCTTCCAGACACAACTTCAAGTACACGGTTTTTGCGACCAACCCCGATCTTGCCGACGACTGCATTCGACGCATGATGATGACGCACCACTGGATCGGGAAATGGAAGCAGCGGACGTCACTCGTGTTTTCAAATTTCTTATCGCTTCTGTCATCAAGAACTGACTCCACACACCGGCGGATGAGGTCTACGAGCGTATGGGACAGGAAATTGACCACTGGATAGAAGATTGTCTTGCCTCTTACCCCGAGATTGAAAGGTGTTCGACAATTTCAAACCGAATACGCTGGTCACACTCTTCTGTAAAACCAGTAACCGGGTGAATAGGATGCAAGACCGTGCGGGGGTCAAGAAGCCGGGATTGAAGAAAACTCACCCAGTCTAAAAACTCGCGACCGACCAGCAGTGGCTGGCTCGCGTCTTCGCCAAATGGACCAAGGAGCAGCTCACCTGACCCACCAAAACAGACACCCAGTAGGACATTTCGCCATGGTCACACTCTGTCACAAACCCTGTATCACAAACCCCGTCCCATCCCACCCCTCTGATTAACTGCAGCCTTTACACGGCGAAAGGGCACAGTACCCGATGATACAAGGGGAAGTAAGTAGCAGTTAAAAAGAAATGAACTTAGCGGCAGCCATCTGACAGTAAGCTAAAAGGAGGCCAGATTCCGGATCGTTAGTCTTAGCACAAAACGGTTCGTGAGTTACGCCAGGTTTATTACAAAATAGCAGCCACCCGGAAAATAGTGTAGGCAACGTGTTGGGTACATATAGGAGAAGCCAAATTCCAAACTGTTTTGCTCTAGGACTAACAGTTTGCTCGTTTTGCTATAGGACTAACGGTCAGTCGAAACATGGGGCTGGGCCAACTTCCAAAAATAATGGCACCCTAAATTTGGGAGCGTAATGTGCTGGGCCCAGCCTGGGGAGGCCAAATCTCGAGCCGTTTCGATCTAGGACCGATTGTTCGCGAGTTACGCTTGGTTTAGTCAAAAAGGGGGTGGACCAACTTCTGGGACCCGATTTTCGGGAGGGCTATCCGTTTGGTTAAACCCTGAGAGGAGTTGTGGAAAGGGTAGTCAAATTTCGATCGGCTTTGCTCTATGGCCGACGGTTCCTGAGTTACGCCCATTTTAAGCAATTTCGTAAATCGAAACTGAAATGGAGGCCATCTTAGAAAATTGGCAGCACTTCCGGTTCCAGTCTAAAAAATGGTAGCATTTCCGGTTCCTTTAAAGACAGGAGGTGACGTCATTCAAAATGGCGGCATCCATGGGAGCAGCCATCTTGGAAAATGGCGGCACTTCTGGTTTTCATGGGGAACGCTATTTTGTCTGTCCCAGACGACGAAGATAGCACTATCCTACTACTCCTATGGGCCTGACAGCACTGGTGACCTGGGTTTGTGCTACCGGCCCTGAAACCATTTTCACCGGCCCATGATTACTTCAGATATTAAAATACTTTCTTTTCAACTTGCCAGACAAATGGAGGGAAGCAGAAGGAGTGAAAAGTAAACACCATCCATCCTTTTCATTTCGTGAACCTGTATTTCATTTCTTCTCTCCTTCGTTTCCTTAATTATATGTAGCTACGACCATTTTAAAAACGTTGTGTTGTATTGAATAATGTAACTCACCCAAAGCCTTAAAGGGATACACATTGGTTTACCACTGGCGATTGAAAAAGTGCTCTGAACATCAATTTTTTTTTAATTGAATCGGATGGACTTATATATCCAGACCTAACTTTCAAATTGAATGCCAATGGAACATCAACGAACCCCAACAGACCGATCGAGATGACCTATTGAGCCACGCGTAAAGATCAGTGGTAGGAGTGGCATGAAATTTTGTCGTAGCCGCAGCATGTAACAGAAGCAATAATGAAACGTAGTGTTGGTGTTTTCTGACGAAGAGGATCGGAGCTTATCCTCGAAAATTCAAGAAGACTATTTAATTTCTAGTCTCACAGGTGGTGAAAGTGTTATTTTCTCTCCAAAAAATGTATTCCAATTACCACTGTTATCAACGATTTCCGATATTCCGGTTGAACATCTATCGCCAGCGTTTTCAGAAATGTTATCCTTTAATTCAGACCGGCCCAAGTAACATAAATTATGCAGCTCTTCGGGAAATTTCTCGATCGTCCTGATAGGACAGATGGCATCTGGCCATACATGTGACAGTAAGTGAAATGAAGTTTCATATGTGACAAAAATTACTTTCAAAACCTTACCTGTTTTAGAAGTGAAAGTTCATTTATCGCCCAGATATCAGTATTAACGTCAATGATGTAAGGTTTCCAACCTGAAATAATGATAAAATAGAGTACTACAAACAGTAGGAGAGCATGTAGGAGTTTTGTTTAAGGGTTGAAAAAGAGTAAAAATAAAGAATTCAAAATGGGGTCGGTGAATTCAGTACGGGAGAGGGGTGCATTAGTTCCTTGAAGCCTCATAAAACAACTTATTTTCATCAATTTTAGTGCCGCAGCACCGTAAAACAACTAATTTTCATCTATTTTAAAAACAACTCATTTTCATCAATTTTAGTGGCGCAGCTCTGTAAAACAACTCATTTCGTCAGTTTTAGTGCCGCAGCCCAGTAAAACAACTCATTTTCATCAATTTTAGTGGCGCAACCCTGTAACACAACTCATTTCATCAATTTTAGTGCTGCAGCCATGTAAAACAACTCATTTTCATCAATTTTAGTGCCGCACGCAGCCCTGCAAAACAATTCATTTTCATCCATTTTAGTGCCGCAGTCCCGTAAAACAACTCATTTTCATTAGTTTTAGTGCCGCAGCCCTGTAAAACAATTCATTTTCATTAGTTTTAGTGCTGCAGCCCTGTAAAACAACTCATTTTCATAAATTTTAGTGCCGCAGCCCTGTAACACAACTCATTTCATCAATTTTAGTGCTGCAGCCCTGTAAAACAACTCATTTGCAATAGTTTTAGTGCCGCAGCCCTGTAAAACAATTCATTTTCATTAGTTTTAGTGCCGCAGCCCTGTAAAACAATTCATTTTCATCCACTTTAGTGCCGCAGCCCCATAAAACAACTCATTTTCATTAGTTTTAGTGCCGCAGCCCTGTAAAACAATTCATTTTCATCCATTTTAGTGCCACAGCCCCGTAAAACAACGGATTTTCATCAATTTTAGTGCCGCAGCCCTGTAAAACAACTCATTTCATCAATTGTAGTGCCGCACCCCAGTAAAACAACTTATTCTCCGCAATTTTAGTGTTAAAAATAAAATGGCTATTATTTTCTAGCAGGGAACTGAAGAGGGGCATAACATTTACACCTCCCTTTGTACCCCCGAAAAAATATTTATTTACGGGACTGAATGCCATTAACCGGAGTTACATTACTTGAATCCGGGTCACATCGCTTGAACGAAACGGATATGCGTAAGGCTTACTGTACTACTTTATTTCTAGCGTATGATTTTTGACGACGGCTAGTTTTCCAGATTACTTTTATAGTGTTAGAGTAACAGTTGGAAGGTGGGGGGGGGGGGACGGGAGGATCCAAGATTGTTGTGTATGGACAAGGAAGAGTTGGCCGTGATGCAGAGTTGCCAGATTTTTTATACCGTATTATTTATCATATTTTTAATGTCTATTCACGCAAGTAAAATATCAGCTTTGTTTCGCTGATATCGTGAAATAAAGAAGTTGAGATAAGGTTGAGATAACTAAAAATTTTCTTGTCTCATCACGATCTCGCCTTCAAATATTTCGATCTTGACTCGACTTGCGCACCGACTGTGTTGGGGTCGAGAAAAATTCGAGATTTCCTCGTCTCGATGGCAACACTACTAACAAAGATATGTTCCCTTCGTATGCAAACAGTAGGTGTTGCGAATCTTGGTACTTTGTTAATAACGTTCTCTATTCTGGAGCCAATGGTCTTGTGTATTAATTGTCATTTGCTTTCAGCTATTAGTACTAGGATGATTATTATCAAGACAATCTCTATTATGTCTTTTTATCAATGATCATATGTTGTTATTGCCAGGGCAACGACAGAAACAGCTGTTTATCTTAGTCTTTTTATCCCACAAAGCATTACGAATTTTACTACAAAACGAGCTGGTTCAGCGAAAATCAGTTTTTTTTTCAGGCCAGCCACAGTGCTGGTCTGTTCCAAGTTTGGTCCCCTATGTGAGTTTTTCCTTTTTAATCTAATTAAGCCTTTAAGGGGGGCACCTACCCTACAAATATTCCAAATTTTCTTTTTTTCCAATTCTGTTGCAGGAACATTCATGGTACAACAGTTTCTTTATATTTTATTTATTAACCGAGACTTTTTACCGCTAAAAGATAAACGATGCCAGGGCATCATAGAAAGGGCAAGGTCAAAAAGGCAGGGTGTACAAAGAGAGAGTGCAGGTGTCCATTGCACACCTTTGCCACATCTTGACTACGTTACTTGGTAGAGAAGGCCAAATAGCCTTATTTACCCTTTAACCAACACTTTTGTGGACTGAGCAAGCATAACTGAAAAAGAAAAAGAAAAAAACTTTTAAACATTCTCTAATCAGGTGAATCTGTTTTGTAGCATGAAAATGTACCAAGTTACTGTATGCTAGAAGAGTCTTCATATATCGTTCAGTATTCAGAACTCTTCACGAACCTTGGCTGAAACGAGTACTGACTAGGTGTCGTGGAGGTTAGCCCAAAAAACATCCCTTAAAGTACCTTTAACAAGTTTTAAGAAATTACCTGATTGGTTGTTATGACGTGGGGCATCAGTTGTGACGTAATCCGATGGATAAATAAAAAGACTCGGTAGCTGACTGGTCTTCCTGGTTGTATTCAAATTAAAAAAAGAAAAGAAATAGTACCATTAATCATAGCAAATATATATATATCTATTTTCATTCACACGAATAACAAAGGCGACACAAAGTGCAGAGATATCTTGATCCACAAACGATCATCATACAAAATTCGATGAGTACAACCATAGATTAGAAAGTTAACTAGATGTACCATCTCACTTCTTCCCGTTCTACGCCGAGCTCTGGCGGTAGTTGCGGCTACTAATACCTCTGCTAATGCTTTGCCTTCCGCTGCTTCGAAAGCAAAAGCATTAGCAGAGGTATTAGTAGCCGCATCTACCGCCAGAGCTCCGCGTAGCACGGGAAGAAGTGAGATGGTACATCTAGTTAACTTTCTAATCTATGGTACAACTATACCGGCGTCGCTGCCAACTTTATGAGATGGCACCGCATAACAGTTACTAGATCACAAGGTAGCTTTCCGATTATTTGAAGCTATATTGTTTCAAAGTAGAGTGTTGCGGAAGCGGTTAAAACCCGTTGAACCCATTTTTGTTGATATAAAAAAAGCAACCCTCTACATAGCATGTCCTCATGTCGACTGAGGCATGTCAATGATCCTGGGCTTTCCACTTGGATTTTTCCACCTAAATTGTCTTTCTTGCCGTCTTGGGGTAGATATTCCAGTTTGGATTTATGCCTCCTAAAAAGCGAAAACAAATAAATGAATAAATAAATAAATCGGCCCGCTCGCAGACTGCATCTTTTAAATTTCAGCTGGATTTGGACGATTTCAGCACGGTTAGGAAAAACCCCGTTGCAGTAGAAATTGTTGCTGATGTTTGAATAGTTTGCCTGTAGTGTCCAGTAATGAATAAAAACAAAACATTGCCCCTTTCACACCATGATGCGAGGGGCGTGTTCCTAAACTAGAGGGAAGAGTGAGATGGATTCCTCTAAGCCACGCCCCACAATGTCATCAAAACCGATCAGTATAGAAACACCAGTGCCCTAATTGTCGTTCTCAACATTAGAAAAATTCGCAATAATCGCTGCCACATCTATTTTCAGCGAGAGAAATGTTATTAAGAGCATAATACAAATGCTTATTAACCTCTGTTTAATTGGATTTTGTTTCTAAATTTAGACATTTTCCATATCTCACTTCCTACAGTTTAGAAACACGACCATCTCATCTACTACTGGTGATGGCAGCCATGTTGGATAGGTAAGGGAGGGAGAGAAAACCTGCCTCACTTGCCTCAGCAACATCTCAGCTCCATGACGTCACGCTTACGTAAGTGGGAGGAGTTTGGATCAGTCGCCTCGAGTTAGGAAACAGTTTTTCTCACTTCCCTCTAGTTTAGAAACACCACCAAGCCTACGCAAGAAGACAAAATAGCGAACCCTCACGCAGTTCGCTTTTCGTTGTAGTACTTAGCTATTTTGTCTTCTTGCGTAGGCCTGCATCCATGGCCGTAGGAAGCGGTACGGCTGGTGCGGCATTTGCCGTACCACTTTTCGGCGAATACTTTTTTAAAAACCATACAATGAAACACAGAAAATACAGCCACTGACGGCAACGCTTTGAAGCGGCTCTGTGACATGCACTGTGACATGAAGGCTTTCCTGCCGAGCTTTAATGTACAGTATCTGACCCGCTAGCTCTTCTATTTCCTAATCCCACCCCTGCTATTCCCTCACCCTACGAAGGACAATGTGCCCTAGAAAAGATTTTCTGTTGGAAGGGGTTGGGGGGGGGGGGAGTCAAAGAAGCGCTTCAAAACATGGTGCTATCCAATGTAAGCTTCAACAAGTGATCAACAATCAACATTGAAGACAGCCATCCGATTGCAAATTTCTCAAAAGTTATTTCGTAAGTCTCTGATCACAGAAAATTCGCATACATACAAAAAGGGGTAGGTCCGTTACTGTGGACAGTGGCAAATCAACGAAGGGTGGGTGGGTAGGAATTACTTAGTACATGCTGCATTCATAAGGATAAGGTCCTATCCTAAAATGATCTCACGTACGTAAAGAACAAATCACAAGCACACAGTATCGTATTAGGCTAAGGTATCGTATTAGGTCTTATTAGGATAAAACATAAATTAATCAGAGAAAAAAAGAAAGGACTACTGCCCCGACTAACGAACTAACGAAATTTGAAAACACTAAAACATGCAAAAAATTTGCCGCTTTCCATCCAGATCTTACACTTAATAGCACACAGTAACCTCAGAATCGAAATGGCGGGGGGGGGGGGGGGGGGAAATAATCAACCAACAAAAAAAAAACTGTCCGTCAGGATAATGAACTCGTCGGTTGGGCGAACTACAAGAGGTAGGAAAAAAGGTCCTCTCAAAATTTCTCCCCTACCACAAATTCGTAGATACACCGCTGCTGTTAAGCATATTTTTAACTAAAGGAGAAAACCTTAAAAATTCGTTCAAAACTTGTCCTCCAGAATGAGATAACTCTACAGTACCAGAAACAGTTTCAGGCAGAGCCCCGGACCCTGCTGGGGGAGCTTTACAGTGCTCCCCAGACCCCATTAGCTGATTTGGTTCGGCCGTACTACTTTTCATTTGCTTCCTACGGCACTGACGCTGCATCATGGTGTGGAGGGGGTAATGTTTGGTTTTTATTAATTGCTGGGATTTAACATGCTAACCTTGGAAGGGAGCAAAGCATACCCGAGTTAAAGGCCAAATACATCCATTTTGACATGCATGCTTTACTTTTGGATCATTTACACAATAACTAAACACAAGAATTGTGGTAAGAATACGTTACGTATGTCCGATACAACAATTTAATTATTGCATCACCAAAACACGACATTGAGGCCGCCATTGTTTTGCTGGAACGCGCAGAAATTAATGCCGACTGATGTCACTCTTCGATTTCGACTCGCAGCCGATTGAGATAGCTCTATTGGCTGTGAGAGCTCGAGCGTCTGACGACCTTAGCTGACCACTACAACTGTCGGCAGCTAAGGCCGTCGGACGCTTGAGCTCTCACAGCCGATAGAGCTATCTCAATCGGCTGCGAGTCGAAATCGAAAAGTGACTTCTGTCGGCATTAATTTCTGCGCGTTCCAGCAAAACAATGGCGGCCTCCATGTCGTGTTTTGGTGATGCAATAATTAAATTGTTGTATCGGACGTCGTAATGTATTCTTATCGTAGTTCTTGTGTTCAGTTATTGTGTAAGTGATCCAAAAGTAAAGCATGTATGTCAAAATGGATGTAATTACCCTTTAAACCTTCAATTTTTGCTGCTTCCAGAATGCTGCTTCATAAATTGTTTTGCGAACAAATGTACTTTATTATTAAATGGGTAATGTGGGAGTAAATTGAGTATAAGCCATAAGCGAAAATCATAAACTAGAAATAACGGAGTGCAGTAAGCCACTTTTACGCACTTATGTTTTATTCAAGTGACCCGTATTCGAATAAGTCCATCATCACCAGATCAATATCACACCGCCTTTGCCACCCGGTTTTCCGGATTGACCCAGCTGGACCCAGTGTATACTGTAAACTCCCTCCCCCTCCCCCAGCCTTGTATGCAACTATCTTCACTGCAATTCTCGTGGTTTTAAAACGCTCATTAGCGTTTTTTTTAACTGCAACAAATGCTTTACTTTTTCACTTTAATCAATCAATTTAATCAAATACGAGTCCCCCCCCCCCCCTCCCCGGCTGATGAATGCTGAATGATGAATGAGCCACTGTGACGAACAGATAATATTACGCTGGATTTGCTTGTGTTAAATGGGATCTAAACCGATATTCTCTCGTCAGGTAGAATAAATTCTGGTGCAAATTAAGCCTTACTGCTGTTTTGGATTCTAAGCCTGCTTTCACCAACTATCACAAAGTAACTTTGAAAACGTACATTATACGTTCTTCGTTGCAACGTTTGGAAATATGATAAAACAATTAGTATTATTATGGTTAAGCTTAAAGAAACTAATTTAGCTGTACATTTTAGAAAGGCTGGCTTTACTTAGAAAAAAAATAGTAACTTTGTTTACCTTTGTTTACTATTATTATTTTTTTTATTATTATTCGGTGAATATACCAAAGAACCGTAAAATATTTTCCATAGAAACAGTGGTAATCACTTTCGGTATTAACACAGTAAAAAAAAAATCAATTATTTTAGTCTAAGTGTTAGTTGGGGGTCAGAATCAGTTCAGCTAACCAAGTCAGGCCAGATCTAATCCAAAGTTCCAGATCACTGGGTGTGACCCGAATTTCCTGGTCACCGGGTCAGGTCGAGGCACCGGGTCTCACCCGAAATTCCGGGTCAGGTGCTCAGACCCAGCGACCCAGCCTATAACTTGACCCGAATGACCCGGTGACCCGATCCAAATCTTGAGTTACGTCAGACCATCTAGCAACAATATGACACAGTTTCGTAATACCAATCTTTTTTGGGAAAAAAAATAAATAAAGCCCCTCCTGTTTCTGTAAAGTCCTTCTGATAGGCCAGGCGGGCACGCAACTGGAATGTGTGTGCAATCAATTGCACCAACCACTCTACGAATGCCACAGGTTTCAAAGAAACGACGGTGACTTCTTCGCCTTTTGACACATGCATAAATTGTGTTCGTTTTCTTGCTAAACGTGATGAAAAATCTCATTTGCTGTACTGTGATACAAATTAACTAAATATCCACCAATTCTCTGGCATTCTCCAACTCGAAGGATTCTGAGAGTTATGAGCAATTTCAATTCTGCTGTGATATTAACGGTACTTTGTGTGGCCATCTGGTTCAAGGTCTTTACGCACTGTATCATCCAGTAGCTCAAAGAAAAATCTATTGAACCCAAAACGTTCCTTAAACTCTGCCTCCGAATACACTTCCTGAGTGTTCCTCCTGTGGCGGAACTGTCTGTATCCTCAGCTTCAGTTTCATACCAATTTGATCTACTTATGCCATTTTGTTCAGCTCACCAATAAATTCTAATGCGTATTTAACGCTGCTTGTGCCTTGCGTAGAATTTCCTCGACTTTTGCAGAATATATATCTCAAGATATTTATTAAAAATTTTCCACGGTTAAACCACTGTTGATGATCATGGGTTGCCATTGTTAAACCAAGAGTAAATTGGGACCTGCGGCCTTGCAGTGCTGGAAACGTCTGCGGCCTTGCAGTGCTGGAAACGTCTGCGGCCTTGCAGTGCTGGAAACACCGGTTCTCGTCAGATCCCCGAAGTTAAGCAGCATTGGGCTGGATTGATACTCGGGTGGGTGACCGCCTGGGAATCTGGCTGTTGCAGACATAGGGCCTTAGGGCTTCGGGCAGATGACCAGGAGTGGTTAACGCTCGTTAAACCCTTTGAAATTGGGACCAACCATTGTCATCCAAGTATTGAAACTAGTATTGAACAAGCATTGTAACTAGTGACCACGGTTTTGAACAAGATTTAACCAAGGGTGTATTGGGACCAACCATGGTTTAACCAAGGCTACCCATATGTAACCATGGTTAAAGTTGCACTATCACCGATTGAAATGCGAACGAAAATACCGTGGCGCTATCTAGCGACATTGATATTGTTAACTTTTATAGCTTGCTGGCAGGTGCACGAGGATGAACCAAATTTTCATTCAATAATTAAGGATGTCGTGGCTTGTTTGTTTCGTTAAATGAAATGCCGTTATGCATTCCTTCGCTTGGTGCAAGCAAACGCTAGATGGTACTACACAGCGCTAGATGTTGTCAGAATTCGTCTGCTTTCAATCGGTGATAGTGCCACTTTAACCATAGTCCATTTTTGCTGGGTGTAATTTCCTCTATGCATAACTCGCTACATTATTTTCCCCGAGAATGTTAGGTCAGTGGGACACTTTCCACTCGGGGTTTCGACTCTATAATTCCCACAGGATTCAGCAAAAAATCCCCATGATTCGACCACCTCGACAATTAAGCTTTGCAATAGTAATCTTTGTTGATGACACAATCTCATGTCTAGGTGACGGTGATACACTGGTGATGTTTCTTGATTTTAGCTGCGAGTTTGTCATGCTTACTCGCGAACATCTACGAGTTAGAAATCTACAGGTTGGTTAGCCTACTTACCCATAGCACAAACTTAGGAATCCGTATATCCCGATAGCCACAAGGTGCACCTGCATTATTTCTGCTGACCGAAATCGTTTCCGCTTGCGATAAGTGACGAAAACGTTTGGGGATTAGGTATTACAGAGTATCTGGCATTATACTTGCGTCATATTTCACGGACAACTGCTTCTTTAGAGCGATAAATATAAGAGGGTAGCGAGTTGATGATTGATTTGTCGTCATAGAGATGTTAGTACTCGGCAGACATGACTCGTGGCTCGCGTGCGTGACTGTAATTTTCTTCTGTATGGTCTGCAGCATTGCAAAATCGCAAGACTGATGTGAGAATGTTGGTTAAGAAAAAAAAAACAGTTTGTGATGCAACTCCGACGACTTATTGACGTAAAATACCTCTGCAGTTTTGTCACATTAGAATGGGGATGAAGGTCAGTGGGGCACTCAATAATTTTGATGGGGGGGGGGGAATAGGAGTTCAAAGTGGAACCCTAGAATTTGAAAAAAAGGGTCGGGGTACTTTAGGCTCCTCGAAACCCAGTAAAGGACATTTTTAGCAATTTCAATGCCTCCAAAACGTTTAGAAAGCTGATTTTAAATTTTGTTTCACTTGTAATAAAGGTCTTACCCAATAGCATTGATCAGTTGGCCAATGGTTGGCCCGACGTCACAGCACTAACTTTTAAATATTGGTCCAATGCTGGCAGCCAACGGGTTGATCCATCATTATTTTGTCACATTGGTCAATTGGTCGAACCTAGGTATTGGCTCAACGTTGGGCCAGTGTTTATAACCCGATCCTGCTGACATACTTAGCCAATGCTGGACCAACAATGTCAAAGCGGTTGGTATGACTCCATCATGCCGACGTTGAGGCACCATCGTCTATCAATATACATACACATTTTTTTGGAAGAAAAAAAATACACGATGTCTACTGGGCAGGATTGAGAGTGGGAGTTTTCATCGTAAAAATATAATGACGTTTCAAGTTTTACGAAAATATAAAAGTAATGGTGTAATTTGATGCCTACAGATCATAAGAAATGTAAACAATTTAGAGCAGTACACAGAAATAAGATTTTATAAACTTACCAAAGAAAATCCCAATTTGAGGCGTGTCCATATGTACTGCTAACATTATGGCAATCAAAGTTACTCAAAGCTCAAGTAACGTTACTTATGATTAAATAATCCCACTCTACATTAAATAATTGTTTAAAATAGCACCAGACTTTAGTTGCAGTTAAAAGAAAATACGTTGGCCCAATGAAGGACGGCCAACAAACTGGTGGAGCACAAACTGACGAATTCATCCCGTCAGTTCACAAAGGATGGCCAACACATTGGAAGAGCAGAAAAAGAAATACATTGGCCCAACGAAGGATGTCCAATATTCTGTGGACGCAGTAATAGAAAACTTTGGTCCAGTGAAGGACGGCCAACATAGCAGCAAAAGCAAAGCTATCCAACGAAGGACTGCCAACATGTTGGTGGAACAGATAAATAAAGACCTTGGCCTAACGAAGGACCGCCAATAACTGAGGAGAAAAAAAAATAAATATGTCGGCCCAATGAAGGATAGCTAACACATTGGTGAAGCATATGACGACATACATTGGCCCAATGAAAGATTGCCAACGTGTTGGTGAGGCAGTAAAGAAATAGTTGGCTCAGCAAAGGCGTGCCAACATGTTGGTGGGGCAACATGCAAAGATTTACGTTGGCCCAGTGGTGAGTACCAACATGTTGGTGAAGTTGTTAAATAAATTCGTTGGCCCAACGATAGGATGACATTGATAGGCCCTACATTGGACCATGTGATTGCTTTGGGAACGCAGGCATACCAACATTGTGCCAATACTGGCCAACAGAGTAAAACCATTGCGAAGGAGTAGCCAACGTTACCGACGGTTGGCCAACGTTGGCCCAATCATCTAATGTTACCTAGGGACTCGTGTACCAAATTTCATGCTTTTAGCTCTATCTGCAAGAATTTCTTGGATAAGCCTCAGGGAGGAGGCACATGGGGGCGCTGTGGGGCCTTGGGGGTATTTCAAGTGCGTACCACACCTAGTTCGATTTGTACTGCAAAGAATAACTCATGGGACACATTTCATGCTTTTAGCTCGTTCTGTGAGAATTTGTTGGTCAAGCATCAGGGAGGGGGAACAGATTCCTGGGTGGTCTTGCCGGGCTTATTTCATAGGGGTTGCAAGGCTGGTTCGATTTATACTGCTAAGAATGACTTGTGTACCAAATGTATACTTGTGTACAAGGTATACATCTGCCCAATTCTCGAGTAGGCATGCCAGGTGCCGAGCCTGCTAAAGGATATCGATCACATTGAATCGGTCCAGAGGCGATACACAAAATCCCTACCCGGTTTGAGTAAGAAGCCGTATAGCGAACGTTTGAAATCCTAAACTTAGACATACTTGAACTGCGCAGACTCAAGGCAGATTTAATTTTAACTTACAAAATTATACATGGCTTGCTGCCGCTTGAGCTACCCTTCTTTGTACTGACACGAGAACTAGGGGCCTACGATTTAAGCTTGTGACCCCCAGATTTAATCTTAACTGTAGGAAATCCTTCTTCGCTGTAATACTGTTTTCACACGTAATAATTCGTCGCGGGTCAGCCCTGGCCAACCCGGGCTGGAGCCAGCCCTGGCCCAGTGTGGAATTCCTTGAGTGATAGCATTGTCTCGGCCTTATCACTTAATATTTTTTAAGAAATTGTTGAACGGGCGGTGCTTAAAGGCACAACTTCTCCGTGCCGATAATTGTCCCTGATTTTTTGATCCTTCTCCTTTACCTAACTAACCTTTTTAAAAGCTATCCTAAATTGGCCACCTATCGAAGATTCGTATTTATCGAAACTGTTTTTATCGGTTAGACGATGTATCTCTTGATATGATTCTTTTTTTTTTTACCATGTTTTTAATAATGTAACTTTTTTCGGTAAGTTGTTAGTGGTCCCCCAGGGTACCCTTACTTGCCGTTTTGCTCTTTTCAGAGCAATAAAATGCTATTATATATTAAATGATATTTTACCACGATCAGCAAGAATTTGTTGGTCAATAATCTCATAGAGGTTAATGTGGTGGGGGCGCAGGAAGGCGCCTTACGGGGTATCTCACGGGGGGGGGGGGTGTTCCATAGCTAGTTCGATTTGTAAGCTAAGAATGACTTGTGTACCAAAATTCGTGGCTTTTAGCTCGATCTGCACGATTAGCCCAAATTCTGGCCCGTAATAGCTGTACTTCACCTGGAGATCGAACCAATGAACCGATGCTCAAGTTTTATATCTTAAAACATAGGTGTGAACAGGGCCTACGACTTTTGAAAGCTATTTTAATGTGACTATAATATTCTTGTTGTTCTTCTTGAGGAAATTTTGCTCTCGCGTAGAGATCGAAAGAAAGAACCGATTTTAAATATTTATAAAGTTGAGTAATAAAAAGGCTAAGACTCGTGCAGCAGTTGTTTTAATGTGATTACAATATTCTCTTTGTTGTTATTCTTGCTGAAACCAAAAAACAAGTAATAGATATTAGTACTAAAAAACGCTTAAGTGTATAAAATACGGCTGTAAGCCTTAAAAACTTAAAATTCTAAAGGAACATATATAAGAACACGACAAGTAAGCCATCAGCGTCACACTAATACGTGTAAAAGAAGCTTCAGCTTTTTTCTTGGGACGCTGGAGATTCTTTTACACGTATTAGAAGTGCCGCTGATGGCTTACATGTCTTTTTCTCGTTTCTGTTCCTTTAGAGCTTTAAGTTTTGTAAGGTTTACATCCGTATTTTATACGCTTAAGCGTTTTTTTTTAATGCTTATGGTTATCATGAGCTATCATGAAACTTTAAAAAAAAAATGCGTAATCGTTTTTTGGCTAAATATCGTTCGAACAAAAAATTTATTTATTCTGCTGAATGTGAAATAATAGGGAAAAAAATCAAACGTGACATCCGTGACATCAATTTGAAAAAAACAAAACAAAAAAAACTTGCTTTATCTTCAAAATCTAACACTATAAATTCTATCAACATGTTAAAGAGTCCGCAAAAATCACAGATTTCTGTTGAGCCTCTCAAAATACGACCAAACACGAATTTTTGTGAC